>PVKV010004346.1:0-129358 GCA_004027835.1 Alouatta palliata | reverse complement strand
AACAGGAGTTACAATTTTCATCTCTGATAAAATAGACTTTAAAGTAACCAAAACCAAAAAAGATAAGAAGGACATTGTATAACGGTAGAGTGATCAATGTAATGGGAAGAGCTAACGATCCTAAGTCTATGTGTACCCAATACAGGAGCACCCAGATACATAGGGCAACTTGCAACTTCTTGGTGACTTACAAAGAGACTTGGACTCCCACACAATAATAGTGGGAGACTTTAACACTACATTGTCAATATTGGACAGATCATTGAGACAGAAGCATAACAAGGATACCTGGGACTTGAACTTAGACCTCGAACAAGTAAACTTAATAAACATTTACAGAACTCTCTACTTTAAATCCACAAAACACACATTTTCTTCAATAACACATCAGATCTATTCTAAAAGTGACCACATGATTGGAAGTAAATCACTCCCCAGCAATTGCATAGCATTTCATAGGTTTAAATGAAATAGTGGTTGGCTGTTTGTTATTTTCCTCCCTTATTCCTTCCTATCTCCATTGTATAACACAATTATTAGTATAAAAGAGCTTTTCAATACCCATTTTTAGACTGCATTCTAGCCTGGGCAATAGAGCAAGATTCTCGTTCTCTCTCCCTCTTTTTCTTCTTTTTCCCTTTCTTTCATTCTCTTTTTTTCTCTTACTCTCTTTTTTTTCTTTTCTTTTTCTTTCTTTCAAAAAAAAAAAAGAAAAGAAAATGTTTTTATAAAAAAGATTTCAAATAAATGCGAGTTGCCTGTTTCTTTATGTTTTGGTATAATTCATAATTAAAGCCATTTAAGTTGTACTTTGTGTGGCATGTGTGAATATTATTTGATAAGTTTAAAAATAGTTATATAATCGGTGATGTAGTTTTTTCATTACTCTTGATAAAATATTCTAAATTATCTTCATTGACATTTTTACATTTGTTAGAAAACACTAGTTTTATTCTATTTTTCTACACTTTATTATAATTTCACTTTTTTTCTTCATTGATGTTAACATGAGCTGATCTATTTTGTCAGTTTGCTCAAAAAAAATCTATTGGTTTGGTGATTATTCTTTATTTTCTAGCTCCTTGAAATTATACATATCTATGTTGGTTGCATTCTATTTCCATTTTCCTTTTTTTTTTTGTTGCAAATATTCTTTTCAGAATTCAGAATTTTCCCCCTTAGTCCTCAACCTTAAGTGACATCCTAGTAAATTTTAAATTTATTTATTTATTTATTTATTTATTTATTTATTTATTTATTTTTGAGATGGAATTTCACTCTTGTTGCCCAGGCTGGAGTGCTATGGCTCAATCTCATCTCACTGCAGCCTTCACTTCCTGGGTTCAAGTGATTCTCCTGTCTCAGCCTCCCAAGTAGCTGGGATTAGAGAAACCTGACACCATGCCTTTTTAGTAGAGTTGGGGTTTCACCATGTTGTCCAGGCTGGTCTCAAAGTCCTGGCCTCAGGTGATCCACCCACCTTTGCCTCCCAAAGTGCTGGAATTACAGGTGTGAGCTACCACACCTGGCCAAATTTGTTTATTTTTAACAGAATTTTTTTTTATCTTATGCTTTTGCTTAAGATAGAGTATATGAACGGTAGCACTCACCATCACATGATCTTGTTTCTAGCATCTGCTCTGGGCACAGATGCTGATTCTCTAGTTCTTGTATAATCACTGCTCTGGATCGGACCTGTATTCCACCAAAGCCTAGATCCTCACCATTCACACAGGTCAGCTGACACAGGCTCCAGGAAGACCAGTCCTTCAAATAACAGTCACCTGGAAAACACAGGTTTGTAATTTACACTCACATCCACAAAGAAAATCCAGGCAGATATTCATTTTAATTCCAACCCCAGTGGGCATTGCTTTTAGGTATGCGAGTCATACATTTATAAGATTTAAATAAGCATTTAACATTTGTAAATTTGTATGTATTTGTATAACTGTGTATAGATATTGTTATTTTCTGTATAGCTATTACTGGTCTATATGTTGCTTAATGATATCAAAAGTAAACTGTGGCAGACAGAAGCTCATCCACTATAATTCATCCCTTCTTAGGATAAAACAAACATTTGATCCAAACCTACCGCCACTCTTGTCATGATCATCGTAAAGTGGTTTATTACATGTGAGGTACACACAAAGCCTAAATATAAAGAGAATGTGTCTTCTAGGTATTCACAATTTTCAAAAAGTTTGAAGTCCAAGACTGACAAAGCTGGTTTTTTGTTTCATTTCTATTTCTTCTCAGAGGAGTGGCGGTGAGAGAGGCAATCAGGCAGTTGCAGTACTAGAAAGAATGCTATTTCCTTTGATCTACGTCTTGAAACCACTTCTCTTTAAAATATTTAAGTTTAAAAACATGTAAAATGATCACATATGACAGATGCACAGATAGCTGAATTTTGACAATCTGATTAGGTAACACCCCAGTAAAGGAACAAAACATTCCCAGATCTCAGAACCCTCCCTCGTGTGATATATGAAATCATACCATATGTACTTCTTTTGTGTCTGCCTTCTCTCATTTATGTTTGTGAGATCCAGCATACATTTATAAAGTTCTAGTTTGTTCATTCTTACTACTGTACTTTATTCCATTGTGTGAATGTATCAGAGTTTAGATACCCATTCTACTATTGATGGGCATGTGGAGAGTTGTACATTTTTCCTATCATTATTACTGTGAACGTTTTAGTACAAGCCTTTGGATGAACTTATATATGAACTTCTGTTGGGTATGTAACTAGGAGTGCATTGTTCATCCATGCTTCCAACATCTTAAGAACAGAAAAGATTTTATGAAATATGACCTTTCATTAACCCATTCATTTTTCAGAATGACTGCTTAGTCATACTCTTCAGAGTACACAGTTAATTATGGTAGACACAAATTCACAAGGGTTTCTTGTCACTTATTTATTCTAGCCATGTCATATGAATGATTCATATTGCCTTATATTATGCTGAAGGTGACTGGTATTAGCACAAAGTTGCTTGGAGATGTGATTAATGGAAAAACTTCTTGTGTCATGCCTCAGAAGTCCTGGTAAGACACGAATTATTGACTAAAAGATACATACATAATAGTAAAATGGAGTGATTTTTGCAGACCTTTATTAAGGAATGTAACTGGTACTCCTAAAGTACAGAAGGTTCTAGTAAATTTTAGAAATGCAAAGCAAAAAGTAACTAGAAAGAATTTCTAAGTAGTCTGAGAAAGTTTTCAAAACCCTTTTATTTCCTAGGAAATGTCACTTTGGGGTTACGCAGTTTTTAATGATACAGGAAAACTGCTAAAGTTTAAAAAATTCATATCAATATGAAAGTAATATAATTTTACCTCAGTGATTGAAAACTACATGGAAAGAAAACATATCTTTTTACCAACAGGCTTTATCTCTGCAGCAGTCCACATTTAGCATCATTTATTTTGCAACAAAACTTAATAAATCTTTTAATGATATTCTGTGAGTTATGTAATTATCTCCCCAAAGTAATACATGTCAGGCTTCAAAGATTTAATGACAGCAAATGAGAGTGAGATACTTGTTTGTTCTAAACACACTTTTCTATTTTGACCATGTAAACCATTGTAATAACAATAAAATTGCCCTATGCCTGCCAAAGATATGACAATTAAACACATGAAATGTATTTCCAAATTCAGTATTCAAGTCTTTAAGGCCTATTAGTACACATATTGCCAGCTTTCAAAACCCATCATTAGAGAAAACTAGCAAGAGAGGAACTGAAATGAATAGATTGTAATTTATAAGAGCAGCCTCCTCCTACATTTGCAATTACTTTAATTAAAACTGTGTTTGTCCTGTTCTATATTATCATGGGATCCTGTAATTTTCCTTCACATAATTTACCACAGATTATAATCTTATGTTTATGTCACTATTAGATTAGCAATTGTTTCTTACTAGAAAGTAAGCTGTACAAGGACAGGGTCTGTTGGTCTTCACTGTATCTCTGGCCTCAAGTCCAAAGCCTGATCTGTAATTACATTTGATAAATTACCGTGCAATGAGTGGGTAATTCTCCTGCAGGAAGTATAATGAAACCATGTGGGGAATGTCTATAGTAAGGCGTACACACACGACTGTCTGACAAGGATGCCAGTTCTGCTCAATGGTGTGGATGTCACCACAATCCTATTATTGGTGCTGGAGATCTGGTTTTGGAACAGGAAGGCCTTACAACTTTTAGCCTTGGTTACTTTTTGTTGCCTCTGTAGCCATTCAGTATATCGAGGTACAAAGGTTTAGTCCTTGACCCTGCCTGGAGGTCACCTGCTGCCACAGCCTCAGGCTGGGTCTGCAGTGAAGCAAAGTGATTTTATTAAATTGAATTGTGTATGAGATCTTAAATGATATCAGACCAGTTTCAGCGGCAGGAAATGAAAGAAGGGAATTGCTGGATCAGCAAAAGGTCATTATTGGCAGGTGTGGGAATATCTGAACAGCAACCCTTTGCCTGGCTTTAGAAAGTCAGGATTTTTTTTTTTTTTTTTTGAGAGGGAGTCTCACTCTTGTCACTCGGACTGGAATGCAGTGGGGTGATCTTGGCTCACTGCAACCTCTGCCTCCCACGTTCACGTGATTCTCCTACCTCAGGCTCCCAAGTATCTGGGATTACAGGCACCCGCCACTATGCCCAGCTAATTTTTAGTAGACATGGGGTTTCACCATGTTGGCCAGGCTGGTCTCAAACTCCTGACCTTGTGATTCACCTGCCTCAGCCTCCCAAAGTCCTGGGATTACAGGTATGAGCCACTGTGCTCAGCCGAGAGTCAAATTTTCTTTTCTTTTACTTTTTTTTACATTTTATTTTTTTATTGTGATAAGACCATTTAATATGAGATCTGCCCAATTAACACATTTTTAAGTATACAGTACAGTATTGTTAACTACAGGCACTATGTCTTAAAACCGATCTCTAGAACTTACTCACCTTGCATAGCTGAAAGTTTACACTCATTGAGAAGAAGCTGCTTTGCAGATTTTTGGTTCTTAAAAATAATCTTTATTTTTTGACATGAAATAGATTAAGAAGATATCCATGTGTGCAAAGACCTATACAATAGTGGAGGTTCTCAGAGACTAGGGGGCTTGTCCTCAAAATAACCCCTATCAGAGCTTATTTAACTGCTCTGTTCAATTTTATTCAGTTAATCTTAAACTACTCCCTACCATTTTTATCATCTCAAATGACTTTTTTTTTTAACTAAGCAATAAGTAACTCGATGAGTGAATGAATAACCCATGTTGTCAGTTTTTCCAGCTTTAGGGACTCAATCCCATTTATAAATTTTTGTTAATATATGTTACTCACTTTAAAAATTTTCTTAAATCACATCCTTTTATCTAGAAAATATGTTTTATGCTCCATTATCTTTTTGCCAAATCCTTAATTTGTTGAAGTCTTATTCACAGAAAATATTTTAAAAGAGATACAATTTTTACATCATAATTATAAGCAAATTGGGAGAATATAAATTTTTTATTTAGGGATAAAATACAGGTAATTCATTTTCAATCTGCTCATTTCCAGTCCACTAATAAATTGTTGCCCCTATATCTTTTTCAAGGATGAGTTTTCTGGCATATTTGGACATTCAATTTCCCCTACAATTCTCTGCATCAAGCCCAAAGTCATAACTATTAGCTTATCACTGTCTGCCATTTTTCCTATACTGTTTGATATACAACATTTTCTTCCTGCCTTTGCTGCATGCAGCCATTGTGTTTAACACTGAATCAGAACAGCTTCTTTCAGAAGTTTCCTCCATACTGTTATTTTGTCTTCTAGTTGTAGATAATCTTTTTTTCTCACGGAAGACTTTACAAATTATTGTTCTATGTTTTATGTTTTAACTACATTTATCTAGGTGTGAGTTTATTGTGGATGCTACCCTGAACCCAATTTAAGCTCTTATTATGAGGACTTAATCTCTTTTTGGGCATTATGTGTTTAAACACTGGTCTCTCTTTATTCTCTTCTGGAAATCCCAAATAGGCTATGTTTTATTCTTATTTTCTCAACTTTTATTTCATACTTTTCCTGTGGAGCTTGGGCTTAAGGCCTTAATCACCATCTCCTGCATATGTTAAAACTCCAGAGGGTGTTGAGAGAGGCCACATGGGAGGCCTGGACTTCATCCCTACCTCACAGTAATGAGGCAGTGCCCCTTTCCCAGTGGGCACAGTGTTCAGCTGTTGGCATAGATATTACTGAGTAAGAAGACTCCTGACATCCTGTAACTTATATTTTACATGCAGCCCTTCATGGGCCTTGTCCTAGGAAAAAACAATCAGAATATGAATTCTCTTTTGCTGTTGTTACCTGGGCAAGGCTGGGTGCAGGTTTCCTCCAGAACCATGTTTTTATTATCATCTATAATGAGTTCAATGTCAGCACAGAATTCCTCATCCACCACTTTGCTGAAATCATCCGCTGACCCATCACTTACTACACAAGAAATGTTCCTTGTTCTGGTCCCTTCTCCACACTGGGCCTCCTGGAATGGAGGAAGAAATAACCAATTAGAAAAAGAGAAATACTTCATTAGAGAGCTCATCACTTAGTCATCTCTGCACCATTGACTTTGATTTATGAAGATTTAGGGAAGCATCTGAAACCCTAGGGAAGAAGCCCTATAGGGCACTAGCAGTAAAGCATACTTTGAACAATTTATTTCTTTTCTAGCTAAAGGCAGGAAAATAAATTTTTATTAAAATAAATCAGTCTCCAAAGGATTTTAAAAGTACAGGGCAGGGAGCGTTTGTTATCAAAACTAATTAATTGATTATAAAATGGCAAGGCACATAAAAATTTTAAGAAGCTTGTCATCTGAAAAATATTTCTGAAACCAAATCTCTGCAGATAAAGAGTACACACTTCCTTACAACTTCTTGAGATTTATACCTGCACTTGGCATGGAGACCACTGGCCATATTGCCACCGATAACAAGGCTTCACTGGGCAGGGTTTGGACTGGTCCATCAGGGAAGGGCATGGTCTTCCATCACCCTGAAAGGGCTGGGTCACTGTTCGTCTTCGGATCATTTTTCCTTTAAGACATACAAAGTGATGCAACTTTAATGATATGTTATGGTTTTGCAAGCATATATCTCATTGGGAGAAGGCATCACAGGGATATCTCCTGAGGAGATCCAGGAACAAGTAAGACTTACATGTTTTGGAAAGAAAGACAGCCAATTCAACCTTTCTGAAGATTATCTGACATGGCTTAAAGCAAGAGGGATATTGTATTTCATATTCCTTGACCATTAATGAGTTATACAAACAAACCTGTGAGGCCACACGTTTGAGAACATTCTGACCAAGGAGACCAATCAGAAAGCTGACAGTTCACAGGGCATTCCACCACGCAGGACGTGTTCATCTGCCAGTTCTTCTCCAGGCCCAGCTGGAAGAACAGAGCTAGATCAGTATGTATATTGTAAATCTGGGGAGGGAGCCAGAGAACAAGGAGACAAGAGAGAAGAGAGAAAGGGAGAAAAAGCAAGCCACATAACAGAATCAAATGGTACCTGGAGGACAAACACCCAAATTATTAAAAGTATAAAGTGGTTGGACCCAGGAGAGTGGAAGTTAGGGGCACAGGATGAAAGAAGGGGCCCATTGACTCTATTCTTATGTATTGTTTATTTCCAGTAAGCAATGAAAAAAAGTAGATTTAATCTCCAAATTGGTTGAATTTCCCTAAATGGAGAATAAATAAATATAAGCATAAATACTTTGCATTAGCTAAACACCAATAATATCAATATTTTGATCTGCAATTGTATCTTAAAATTATATTTATTTTTATGTATGTTAAACTGAAAAGCAAAAGAAAAAGGTTCTAAACACAAAATGCTACTCAAAACTAATGATATCATGAATTGAAATAATATAAACTATCAGCTATATTTTTAATAAAGAAATATGGGTCACCAAAGTTTTTTTGATTATGAATATCTTATGTGAATTTTTTTAAAACAAAGATTTTCACTTCTGAAACTTAACTAACTGTGGTATAATTCAGTTACTTTGGTGTCAAACCCTCTCATCAGGTAATAATGTGCCATTTTATTGGCATTTGGGTTCCATTACTGATCATTTAAATATTCTGCTTTAAAAATGTAAGATGAGGTTTCAAATTCTTCTGCTGTACTTTCCAACATTTAAAATGTCTAAGGTACAAAGTATCATTTAAATAGGAAAATGTCAGCTGGGCGCGGTGGCTCATGCCTATAATCCCAGCACTTTGGGAGGCCAAGGTAGGCAGATCACCTGAGAGCAGCCTGGCCAGCATGGTGAAGCATAACCTCTACTAAAAAAAGTTAAAAATAAAAACTTAGCTTGGAGTGGTGGTACATGACCATAGTCTCAGCTACTTGGGAGGCTGAGGCAGGAGAATTGCCTGGACCCAGGAGGTAGAGCTTGCAGTGAGCAGAGAGAGCGCCACTGCACTCCAGTCTGGGCGATAGAGTGAGACTCTGTCTCCAAAGGGAAAAAAAGAAAAAGAAAGAAAAAGAAATACAAGAGCTTGTTAGGAGAATATGAATTTTTAAAACTAGTGATTCTTGGAATTTCCAAGACCTTTTTTATTTCTGCATGAAAAAGAAGTTTATGTTTTCTAATTTATACAGCAGATAATGGCAAATGAGAAATTTTTTGAAACACGTTGTTTCGAGTATAGCTTTTAGCTCTAAGTTATCCATGGAGAGAGGATCAGATCAAAGCTTTGTGTAAAAGATCTCTCTGCAGGCGCTCCCATTATAATCTATACGAGTAATACTTGACAAAGCTGAGTATTTGGTATGAAAACTTTCACCATATCACCAACTGAAGCCTCATAAAGTGTCTTAAAAGTCACGGGAGGTAGGAGATAGGAACCTGGAGGTGATATGATAAAAATAATATGTTACATTTAAGGTAAATAACAGTTTCATGGGGAGAGTTTCATTCACAGAATTCAATGATTACTGACTTACGTATCTACTACTTAGACATTTTAGTCCTGTACTACTTTTTTCTTTACGTTGATTATCTCTCTTAATTCTCTTTCTCATTTACCTAAACATATGTGTCTAAATAAATAAAAAAAGAAATCTATTCAAAAATCTAAGAAATAGGAAAGAAGAAACCAATTGCTGGGTATCTGATGAGTAAATATCTGAAAAACACTAAAGATAAAAATACTACATAAATGCTAGTTGGGTTTAACTCTGATTTTCCTCTTTGTTGGATAATAATGCCATCTTTCTTTGAGGCTGTCAGGGAAGCAGCGAGTGTTACCCACTGCTGTGGCACTGAATGCAGGGTTCGCGCAGTCAAATTTTAAGTCTTGAAGACAGTGTTTGCTAGAATGTTAATACTGGAGTCCGTAATCGCCCTACAACATTCAAATATTATAATATTTGCATGTGAGCTTCACATGTAGACTCCTATATAATTAAAATTAGTTATTTCCCAGCTGTTTACTCATATTTAAGAAATCAAGAATCCTGTTTATAGCTTTGTCCTTTAGTCATATGGAAGAGTTTAAAATTGGTCATGTATGCTTAGGTTTCAGCGTTCACAAAGTTCTGAATTAGTTATTTTATATTTCATCCTACCAAGGACGGCATTTATGTTTGCAAAAAGAGGACGTATTGATCAACTAGAAGTAAAGCTCTCCAGCCAGTGTATGGCTATTATCTTCATTAATACTGCTGCTATTCTTATAATGGTTATATTGCTTCGATGTTACTGGTTACAAAACCAGAATGATTCAAGTGTGAAATTTCCAGTTATTCAAATGTACATAATGAATAGATTAAGTTATGTTGTAAGGTTATAGCAGGAGGCATTTATTAACTAAACAAATTTGTGTTTTCAACACATGTGAGCGCTCTGCTCCCATGAACAGAGATGTAAGAAAGTTAAGTCAGGTCTGCGTGATAAATATATCAAATGAATTAAAATATTTCTGTTTAGAATTTTCCCCTAGGTATTGGGACAGTTCACTGTGGGCTTATAATAACCCCAGGATGTGTAGACAGAAGACATGGTGACCGTGTATATTAAACTCTAATGAGGTTACAAACTCCTTCTAAGGTATTCCAGATCTTTTAAGGCTTCTGTTTATCTTGGTTGGTATATGACCCAGGGACCTCAGATGCATGGAGAGTCAATATTTTTAATGTTTTTAGTATAGAAATCAGACAAAATTATTACAACATGAAGAGTAGCTTCATAAAAACTAAGAAAGGTCAACGACTATGTGTTCTCACATTTCAGAAGCTCACATCTAGATATGATATTACTTTCATCAGTTAGATAATTACCAGTTACAATTCTCTCTACCTAGAAGATAGTAATGAGAGACTTCATTCCTTTGTTTGAATTTGAGGTTCTCAATCAGACCAGACTGCTTAGATGTACACAGCTGGGTATTAGATCCTAATATCAAAATCTGCTATGAAACCACATGTGATCTATGTTTAGCAACAAAGAGAATAAATGATGGACCTTGGCAGGTATCCCAGGCACTGCACAAATTCACATCAAACTACAAAAGATGATAAGTAGTCTGATTAAGATTTATTGCTTTTATTCACCTTGATTACTTATTGTTCTCTAAGCATTTCTTTCAGAATAGGCTAATTAATGGGCTACCTTTTGGCGCCAAGCAGAAGAAAATACAGAAAATTATATGTAGGAATCAGTAGTGTTGGACATTGCGTCTTTTCAAGAACATACTTGGCAGCCTGCGAATAGTGCTGGCAGTGAGCTGCATGCAGCACGGGTCACTTGGCTCAGCCTGCATTGAAATGATTAGGGAAGAATTTACTCACAAACATAGGACACGGCATCCACCCACCTCTTCACAATATTTCAGGTCAACTGACTTGCCATCACTTCGAACACAATCCAACATCCTTGTTTTAATTCCATTTCCACAAACTGCCTTCTCACTCAGCTGACATGTACTCCAGTCTGAAAAAAAGGAAGCCCATCAGAACAGAAGGCTCAGTATGAAACAGATTTCAAATGAAACTCTGATGACCCGAATCCCGTATTTAATTCACAACTGCTTCCTAAGCCCCATAATCAATCATCCCCCATGCAGAGCATATGGGTCTCAGCTTTGAACATATCAGGAGTCAAATGGAATTGCTGGGGTTGCACATAGCTATAGGGTTTATTCTTAAAGGCAGATGTCTACTTGAAAATCTTGATAGCCATTTGGTGAAACTGTAAAAATGGCTCTGACCTGCAGATCAATGTCACTTAAAAACTTTTTTTCCCAATAAAAATATAATTTAAAATATTTGCATTACTTTTATTTTAGCAAAATAATCATAATTGTGACAGATGGTACTTTATGTAATTATATTCAAATAAAACATTATATATTTTACTTCTTGTCTATATTTATAATGCATAAAAATGCATACATTTATTTGAGTGATAAAAATCACTTTGGCCATATTTATTTCTCTTACATCTTTTGCAAAATAACTCTTTCATCTCTCTTCACTGGGTAACATAGCACATCCCTGATAACTCTGTTTTGTATCATCAAAGGAAACTGAAGAGAAAAAGCCAAAGAAACAAAAAAGCCAAGGTGACCTTTAATGTGTCATTTTACAGTCTCTTGAGTTTGTTTCAGAGTGAAAATTACTTGGGAAAAATTCCAAGGTAAGCTCTGGTGTTGTCCCAAATCATCTGAACTCTTTCCTAGAGTATGCATCTTGATGGTATTAAATGAGATTTAAGGGGAAAATGCAAATAATAATAAACTTGTTTTTCTGAAAATACTCATCTATTTTTCTTTATCTGTACCTTTTATAGCATTGATTTATAATCTTTGGTAAGTTTAAGATTGCTGACATTTTTGTACCAAACTAATCATGTTTATAAATTATGTTTTAACAATTAAGCATCTTCTGAAAAAGGCATTTTTGAGTAAATGTGATGCCTGTGCCAAAAATATTTCTTTTAGATTCACCTCCCCATAGTGAGAGGTTGTCTTATGTAGGAACACTTAGCATATTCACAAACTACTTTAAGAACTAATGTCTGTGAGACATTTTTATTTCCTCTATCTTAGTGTTTACTAAAAAAACATAAATATTTGTGATTTAATACGTAATTCTTTCCGGGACAGTAAGCAGCATATCCAAAAGGAACACAGATGGGGATGAACTACACTGACGGCAATGCTTCAGAGCAAACAGGCACGGAATTTGGACTTAACTCTGTGATCAGATGACGATCCATGTACCTGTTAGATTATAATCATAGTGGTAGCAGTTTTTGTTCAGGTTACAGGGTTCCTGCTCAACAGCATCAGGGCAGGATCGTCCTTCATCAGCTGGTTGTCTGACGGGATCAGCTGACCTTTGCCGGAAACTGCTTTGATTGCAAGGCTTAAAAAGAACATTACACATTCTCAGAAAGGTGAATACTCAGCTAAACAACTATTATATTAGAGACAGCACTGGAGCGGGAGTCAGAACATTCGGGCCACTGGCTAACTCAGGCAAGTCACTCAACCTCATTATGCCTCAGTTGTTCAGTTTATAAAATGAAGGTGTTGAATGAGATTTTGATGTACCATCTAGCTCTAAGATGCCATGTATCAAATGCTAATACACACATCACCTCACATCTATACAAATACACACATACGGTGGTCATATTAATTATTACAGAATGCTAATATTATGTAAAATTCTATGTATCATATATATATAATTATATGTTTGTGGATTATGTATAGTCTTTTGGACCTTAAAAAATGACATTTTAAGAGTAACTTTAAATGACTAGGTCTTAGTAAGTTTTCTTTTCCTGATGCACACATATAATTTAGAATTCTAAATTCTAATTTTAATTATTAATTTAGAATTGAGAAAAAAAATAAAGTTCTAAGCCCTGTGGCTGACCAAACGGATCCCCTGTTGGCCACAGGGACCACAGAGAAACCTTGAAAACTGAGTTCTTGGCATTTAGGCTTTCTTCCTTGAGGGTTTTATAGAAACCAGACCTTTGGAAAAATGCACTCCATACCTCTTCAATCAATTGTCTTGAAACTGCCTTTGTCAAAATTATAACAGTAAGAAAATTATGGTAATAAAAGAGATCTGCTCTAACCCACCCTCATCTGGCTCTTTCCTTAATTATTCCTGGGTTTTAGGGCTGAACTAACTTCAAGAAATATTTAGTTTATAGTTTAAATGATAACAGGCCTTTCTGAAAACTCAAGCACCTTAGTTAAGCTACTGAAAGGCCATCAGGCTGGGAGAGGAGAGGAATCTGAATTCTACTAAGGTGTAGACATAAATGACTGCTGGCAACTCCTGTAGACAACACCACTATCGTAGATTGGCCTTTTGAGATATCCTTTCAGGTTTTTTGCATGTCTAACACCCAGGGCTCTACCTGGACCTGCCAACCCAGTTGCTGTGGCCCCACCCAGAATAACTCAGCCCGCAGGAGTTCAGCTTTGACCACCTGTGATTTCATCCCTGCCCCAGCCAATCAGCAGTAAGCACCCATTACCTGGCAGCCCTACCCCTTCCCCCAAACTGCCTTTGAAAAACCCCTACCTAGGAGCCTTAGATGAGACTGATTTGAGTACTAACTCCATCTTCCATGTGGCATGGCTGGCTTCATGTCTATTAAACTTTCTTTACTGTAATACCCTGGTCTTTATTTGTGTAGCAGGCAAGAAGAACCCCTTGGGTGGTTACAGCCTGACCCTTCCTCTCCCTTTTATGGTTGCAACAAAACAACCAACCAGCATTTCTTCCTAATAAGAAACCACTGATCATGGAGTGGTTCTGGGCAGTCCATGGAGGATGTACAGTAAGGGTATCTCTGACCTCTCTTTCACCTTTTGACATTAGAGCACTGAAAACCCACCCTTGGATCACACTAATGCCACCATTTTTGGTACATGGGACACATAATGGGGGCATAAAGCTCAACTGAACATGCATACTTCTCTCTTTATAAATATTCATGACTCCTCATATAAGTTATTAAATATGTGTATCTGGCCACCCTGCTCAACACAAATTATTGTTCCCTTTGCCATTCCCTAGAAGTGTCTGTTTTGAGCTTCTGGTTGGCAGCTATCAGAGTGGCCACGCTGCAGGCTACAACCCTTTATGAGTTGTAAAGCTCTCCTTTCCAAATGTATGACCTTGTCATTTTTCAGTTGACAGCAATCTACAAAGACTGGCTTGCCATTCGTCTACTGGTACAGTCTTCTGAAAACAATTAGTTTCTAAGGACAAGAAAAAACCAGGAGTAAGCCTCCTTGGACTTTTTTTTTTTTTTTGAGATGGAGTCTTGCTCTCTCACCAGGCTGGAGTGCAGTGGCGCAATCTTGGCTCACTGCAACCTCTGCCTCCCGGGTTCAAGCAATTCTCCTGCCTCAGCCTCCCGAGTAGCTGGTACTACAGGTGCACGCTACCACGCCCAGCTAATTTTTGTATTTTTAGTAGAGACGGGGTTTCACCATGTTGGCCAGGGTGGTCTTGATCTCTTGGCCTCGTGATCTGCCCGCCTCAGCCTCCCAAAGTGCTGGGATTACAGGCATGAGCCACTGCACCCGGCCTGCCTCCTTGGACTTTTTAAGGCCTAAAATAATTGCTTCCTCCTCCCCTACTTCCACTGCACTTTGGTAACACCACTGGAATAACACTGTCTTGATATAATGTGTATCATATAAAGGTCTTGTTCCTTTCTACAGTGCACTAGGAGAAAACTTAGGTTTTAGATATCTCTATATTCTCCCTACCTAACACAGCTCCTGATAGACAGTAAAAGCTTAATCCGTATCTGCTTAATGAAGGCCTGAGTGAAGAAACAAGGTGAGTTAAAGGTAAAATATGTCAAATTAAATTTAGGCTAACGTTGCCTCCTTACATAATTTATGTCCTAAAGGTTTCTTCATACATAGTTAACTGTACCCTATTCGGATGTGTAAATGGATTATAACCTGCTCTCGTGCAATCACTGAGTTTCAGACAGATGTAGCCAATTGTTGAAATCATGATCAAATATGACAAATGTAAAGGAAAAATTTAAAAATATTTCAGGATCTCAAACTCCCTATGCAAAAGGGAAGGGTAAGCCTGGAGGCCATCTTGCAACACTCTCTTCCCAATGTATAGCTACTGCTGGCATTATGCCAGATTCCCATGGAAAGGTAAAAGGCCTCAGGTATCTATAAATGACTCTCCCACAGATTATTCATAGATAAATTCCTTTATGGCCTACCACAAAAAAGGGCATATCAACTGTAACTTTAGGTCTACAGTCTAAGTCTAACTCCTAAAACTGAAGTCTGATTCCACACTGACATTATCAATCGCAAGCTTATTTTCCCAGGTTCAGAACAAAAACAAGAGGAGATCAGTTATTCTTCCACCCAGAGATGTCTGCATAATTGATCCTTCCTCTAGTCCCCTTTTCTCTTTAAACATTCATCTTATCTTATGTAAAATGTAGGTTTACTGGGCATTAAGTAATGTCTCACAGCAATATAACTATTCGCCGTAATGCCTACCTGCCTCTCTTCCTACGAGCCTCCCCACATTTAAGGGAATGTATAAACATAAAACCTCCTGAACACCTCTTCAGAAAACCTCGTTGCTTTTTCCCAGATGTGTCCTAGTACTGGCTTATTAAACCTTGACTGACTGGGACTTTTGCTTCACTCATTTTCTTTGTCGCATGCGTTGAGCTGTAACCAGCCTAGCTGTTTCTGAACCTCACTTCTGTCTTCTGTACATCATTTTCTGTAGGTAACTTATCTTCTTCTGCCCAAGAAACTTTTTCAACCACGTGGCAGTGCCAGAGTCTCTCTGAATCTGTTCTGGTTTGGGAGGCGGCTCAATTTCTGAATGGTTCTTTGCTCAATTAAACTCTGTTAAATTTAATTTTTCTAAGGTTTTTCTTTAAAGAAATATAAAGCCCAGGAAGCACAGTCTATTCACCTCATTGAATTTTATTCTTATCCAAACATTCCTATTGGCAAACTCTCAGGTACGCAAAATATGCTTCACCAACTCTTATATATATAATAGAGCCTCCATCATTCTTCTAAGATGATTATCCTTGATCATTTAATGGACAAAGTTCCAGTTTAGTGGTTCCTTTTATTAGAACCCGTATTAATAAGTTTAAGAAGAGGTCTGGGTTCTATATTTCCTACTGTATAAAAATGAAATCTTTTTATAATACCTGACAGTAAAAATTCTCACTATTATAAACCTAGTTAGATAATGTAGCATGCAGCCCAGTGACTTGATGTAACTTCAAATCTGATACTATGAAATTAGAACAGAAAATCAATTATATACCCTTGTGAAACAGCTGATTCTTTATTACAATTTAACTTGCCTTCCAGTTAACTGCCATCTTTGTTTTACTCCTGCTGTATCAGTTTTCTGCCAATCAGTATCTTTGACACTGAAATGGAGTATCAGTTTCTATTTGGAAAATATGCACCATAAACTCTTCTTTGAAACTGTTTTAGATTGTATTTCAATAAAGTAATTCCGTATTAGTTATTTTTCTCATGCTTTTGATGCTGTTTTTGAAATGTACAGTTTTACAAAGGTGCCCATGGGTAAGCCAAATGTCCTCCATAAGCAGCCAGTTCTGTTTCAAATGACTCTCTTCCCAGAGTCTCATGCATGAGCCCCTACTGGCTGTTGGAACATAGAAGCTTTGTGTGATTTGAAACTCTCAGCTGGCTTTCCAGGCCCAAAGAGACAGAGTCACTGTGTAAAGAGAGATTCACTGATGCACAGATTTATTCTTTCTACTTAGTTTCTTCCCAGGATCTCTTGCTTTTCAGTGTTAATACCCCAGCTGCTGTGTTCCCACTGTGTGACTGATTATTCCCACCATTTAAATAAAAGGTATTGGGCAAAAAGCAATGGATGACAATAACCTGACACCATTAAAGTACCTTTACTTCATTTTCCCCTTTACCTGGAGGGAATCATTATTACCACTGTAGTGTTTAACATGCTGTGTATTTTTCAGGCAAACTGAAGGCCTTTTGTGCTCGATTAGGATCATGGGTTGAGTAAGGCTTGTAAGAAGTGGAGCTGTTCTCGTGTGAGAGGAAAGATTACAGACTTTAAATAGCACAGTTGTAGAATGAAGTGGTCGAGAAAACATACCTTGCTTTGGTAAATATGGCCCCAAAACAGATTTTACATTGAAGTTACTATATTTTAAAAATAATGTCTTTAAAACTTCAGTGGCAAGAAATTAAATAAACTCTACATTAATAAAAAGACTAATCATCTCACCAATACACATCGGGTCCATGGACCCCATTCAGATATCACACAGTCCTCGGGGCATGGTAATTTGCACTCTCTAGAGCCCAGAGGCATCTCTTCTGGGTCACAGAGGTAATCTTCTACATGTTCAGAAGGGCCATCTGCTGTATTCTGCATGCATCTAGAAAAGAACATAAACAGATTCTAGAAAATATACATATCTTCTAGAAGAGAAGAAAACACGACAGTGAGAATAATGACCAACCCACAGGACAGATGGTTCTCCTTAAGACATTGTTATGGGGGTGGGGAGTAGGAAGCTTTGTTATCTAATAAGTAAAATTCTCCAAAAATGAAAACTTAACGGGATCTTTGCCTCTCCTAATTATCTGTAGTGCTTCTGCATGATTCAAAAATGTATGTTTGCATTCACGAATCTTTGAATATAAGAGCCATTGTGGGTATGTAAACTCTGCATGTTAGGTGAGTTTCCTCTGAAAGAAGAAGGTCATTTATACACATATGAAACAGAAAATACTGAGGAATTCTTCAAAGAACTTCATAGAGAGCTTATAATTTGGCATATAATGCATTTATTCTACCCAAGAAAATGATGGATTCCACAGAGAAGGTAGAATTAGCTGATTCATATGTGATGAAAGACCAAGCACACTGAAATCTCTAAGTGGGCAATTTTTTAAGTGTTTTTGAAAATAACTAGAGGCATTTATCAATTTGTTTTGCCATCTTAGAAGTAATTTTAGCCTCCCTTCTGCTGTGACTCTTAAAGTGACAAGCAAAAAGACAATTATATTTGGTATAGAACAGGTTCTCTAAATACGGTTATTTGGATTTTTCTACTACTTAAAAAAAATTGTTAGTTTGTGTTCCATTTTATTCTCTTGTAAGCAGCCAGGAAGGCCTCTTTATTCATCTTTTGGGGATCTTATTAATGTGGCTCGTATGAGACTTCACTTTTACCATAGTAAATGGTAATTTACTGGGCAATTTTAAGTATCACAGTAGGAGAAAAAACCTTTATCTTTCATGCATAACGTGGAAAAGGTCAGCCACCTTAATAGATTTAGGAAGAGAATTGCATTTCAGGAAGTGAAAAGGAAGGCTTGACTCTCAAGTTTCTCAAACCTAGTGTAATGTTTGAAAATATCAGTTGAATTATATTGCCAGTGATACCTGGAATCCCAACTTTTCTCTGTGCTGTTGGTCATGTCTTAATTGGGCTTGTAGCCTGAAAAAATACCCAAAAAATGCATACCTACCTATGCATTTTTTGTATGCTGGATAAATATGTAAAAAGCAATCACAGAATATGCAAATTAGATATTGATACAATTTCATTGTTGAAAGAATAAATCAAATTATGAATATTTTTAGGATAATTTTAGTTTCCCAGGAAAAAGTTCTACCTTCAATATCATTTAGAAAATTCTGTTGACAGCAGGTTAGAGACAACATGTTGCAGATAGGGCATTTCAGTGCTCAAAGGTTGGATTTGTTCCTAAGAATAGATTACACTTGCAGCAGCTACTGTCACTATATATAAGGATTAACTTGTAGAATTACCTATTGATCCAGAGTTAAGAACAGATACCTAACACTCTATTAAGCAGTTATACACATAAATATTTTCAAAGGTTTCTCTTGATATGATTTGGATCTGTGTCTCCACCCAAATCTCATGTTGAATTGGAATTCTCAGTGTTGGAGGAGGGGCCTCCAACACAGATCACTAGATCATGGGGGCAGATGTTCCCCTTGCTGTTCTCGTGACAGTGAGTGAGTTATCATAAGATCTGATGGTTTAAAAGTGTGCAGCACTTGCCCCTTTGCTCTTCCTCTCTCTTGCCACCATGTGAAGATGTGCCTGCCTTCCCTTTGTCCTTACGCCATGATTGTAAGTCTCCTGACCCTTCCCCAGAAACAGAAGCCTATAAAATCCACAGAACCATGAGCTGATTAAACCTCTTTTCTTTATAAATTACCCTGTCTCGGGTAGTTCTTTAATAGCAGTGTGAAAACTAATACAGAAAATTGGTACAAGAGAAGTGGGTCATTGCTACAAAGATGCCTGAAAAAGTGAGAACAGCTATGGAACTGGGTAATGGGCAGAGGCTAGAACACTTTGGAGGGATAAGAAGAATACAGGAAGATGAGGAAAAGTTTGGACCTTCCTAAAGACTTGATGAATGATTGTGAGCAAAATGCTGATAGAAATATGGATGGTGAAATCCAGGCTGAGGTGTTCTTAGATGAAGATGAGGAACTTATTGGGAAGTGGAATAAAGGTCACTTTTGCTATACTTTAGCAAAGAGATGGGTGGCATTGTGCCTGTACTCTAGACATCTGTGGAACTCTGAACTTGAGAGAGATGATCTAGGGTATTTGGTGGAAGAAACTTCTAAGCAGCAAAGCTTTCAAGATGTGACCTGGTTGCTTCTAAAAGCATATACTCATTCACACAAACAGAGAAATGACCCCAAACTGGAACTTAATTTAAAAGGGAAGCAGAGCATAAAAGTTTAGAAAATTTGCAGCACAGCCATGTGGTAGAAAAGAAAAAAATCTATTTTCTGGGAAGGAATTCAAGCCAGATGCAGAAATTTGCTTAAGTAAAGAAGAGCCAAGTGTCAGCAGCCAAGACAATAGGGAAAATGCCCCCAAGTTGTTTCAGACACATTCATGGCAACCACTCCCATCACAGGCCCAGAGGTCTAGGAGGGAAAATTGGTTTTGTGGGACAGGCTCATGGCTCCACTGCTCTGTGCAGCCTCAGGACATGGTGCCCTGCAACCCAGCCTCTCTAGCTCCAGCCATGGCTAAAAGGAGCCAACGTGCAGTTCAGGTTGCTGGTTTAGAGGGTGCAAGTCCCAAGCCTTTGTGGCTTCCATATGGCATTGGGCCTATGGGTGTAGAGAAGGCAAGAGTTCAGGCTTGGGAATTTCCACCTGGATTTTAGAGGATGTATGGAAATGGACTGGATGTCCTAGCAGAAGTCTGCTACTAGGCCAGTGTAAGGTGGAATTGTGGGGTTGGACCCCCTCCATAGAATCTCCACTGGGGCACTGCCTAGTGAAGCTGTGGAAGTAGGGCCACCATCTTCCAGACCTAAGAATGACAGATCCACTGACAGCCTGCACTGTGCACCTGGGAAAGCTACAGACACTAAATGCCAGCCCATGAAAGCAGTCTTGCAGACCATACCCTGCAGAGCCACAGGGTTCAAGCTGCCCAAAGCCTTGGGAACCCACCCTTTGTGTCATCGTGACCTGGATGTGAAACATGGAGTCAAAGGAGATAATTTTGGCCTTTAAAATTTAATGACTGACCTGCTGGGTTTTGGACTTGCATGGGGCCTATAGCCTCTTTGTTTTGGCCAATTTCTCACATATGGAATGGGAGAATTGTATCTTGGAAGTAACTAATTTGTTTTTGATTTACAGGTTCATAGGCAGAAGGGACTTGCCTTGTCTCAGATGAGATTTTGGATTTGGACTTTGGAGTTAATGCTAGAATGAGTTAAGGCTTTGGGGGACTGTTGGGAAGGTATGGTTGTGTCTTGAAATGTGAGAAGTGGATGAGATTTGGGAGGGGCCAAGGTGGAATGATATGGTTTGGTTCTGTGTCCCCACCCAAATCTCATGTTAAATTGTAATTCCCAATGTTGAGGGAGGGACCTGGTGAGAAGTGATCGGATCATAGGGCAGATTTTCCCTTTGCTGTTCTCATGATAGTGAGTTCTCATGAGATCTGGCTGTTTGCAAAGCGTGTGGCACTTTATCTTTCGCTTTTTTTTCCTACTGCCACATGCTTGCTTCTCCTTCACCCTTCTGTCATGATTGTAAGTTTATTGAAGGCTCCTAGCCATATCTCCAGTACTGCCTGCGGAACTGTGAGTCAATTAAACTTTTTTCTTTTGAGATAGAGTCTCTCACTGTCACCAGGCTGGAGTGTAGTGGCATGATCTCGGCTCACTGCAACCTCCGACTCCTGGGTTCAAGTGATTGTCCTGCCTCAGCCTCCTGAGTAGCTGGGACTACAGGCACACGCCACCATGCCCAACTAATTTTTTTATTTTTAGTAGAGACAGGGTTTCACCATGTTAGCCAGGATGGTCTCAATCTCTTGACCTCGTGATCCATCTGCCTCACTCTCCCAAAGTGCTGGGATTATAGGCATGAGCCACCATACCTGGCCAAATCTCTCTTCTTTATAAATTACCCAGTCTTAGGTAGTTCTGTATAGCACTATAAGAACAGATTAATATATCTCTCTTTTTTTATTTTTTGTTATACAAGTAATATATTCCTTTTAAGAAATCAGAAGTAATAAAAATTTCCATAATTTCATCAGAGATAGCCCACTCTTAATAGACTATATTTGTTTATTAATAGACTATGACTTTAAATATATATTTTCATTTTACAAAATAGAAGTAAACTTTACCGACTATTTCCACCATTTAAAAAATCTACAATATATTATGAACATCTTCTTGTCATTAACTATTTTCTAAGACATATTTTAATGTCTGCATTTGAATTCCATGGCTTAAATGTGCCACAATCGCTAAAAAGTCCCTAGTGTGAAGGCTACTATCCAGAATCTACGGAGAACTTAAACAAATGTACAAGGAAAAAACAACCCCATCAAAAAGTGGGCAAAGGATATGAACAGACACTTTTCAAAAGAAGACATTTATGCAGCCAACAGACAAATGAAAAAAAAGCTCATCACCACTGGTCATTAGAGAAATGCAAGTCAAAACCACATTGAGATACTGTCTCATGCCAGTTAGAATGGCGATCATTAAAAAAGCAGGAGATAACAGATGCTGGAGAGGATGTGGAGAAATAGGAATGCTTTTACACTGTTGGTGGGAGTGTAAATTAATTCAGCCATTGTGGAAGACACTGGTAATTCCTCAAGGATCTAGAAATAGAAATACCATTAAACCCAGTAATCCCATTACTGGGTATATACACAAAGGATTATAAATCGTTCTACCATGAAGACACATGCACACGTATGTTTATTGCAGCATTGTTCACAATAGCAATGACTTGGAACCAACCCAAATGCCCATCAATGATAGACTGGATCAAGAAAATGTGGCACATATACATCATGGAATACTATGCAGCCATAAGAAAGGATGAGTTCATGTCCTTTGCAGGGACATGGATGAACTGGAAACCATCATTCTCAGCAAACTGACACAAGAACAGAAAACTAAACATCACATGTTCTCACTTATAGGTGGGTGTTGAACAATGAGAACACATGGACACAGGGAGGGGAACATCACACACTGGGGCCTGAGGGGTGGAGGACTAGGGGAAGAATAGCAGTGGGTGGAGGGGTTGGGGAGGAATAGCATTAGGAGAAATACCTAATGTAGATGACGGGGTGATGGATGCAGCAAACCACCACCATGGCACATGTATACCTATGTAACAAACCTGCACGATCTGCACATGTACCCTAGAACTTAAAGTATAATTAAGAAAAAAATTCTTGAGAAAAAAAAAATGCACAAAGAAGTCCTAGGCTGAAAGTTTTCTCATACGAAATATAAACTCTTCATTGACCATACAGAGACTAAAATTATCTTAAGTGCAAGCAAACATTGTATTTGATGTTAAAAAATTAAATAAAATTACATTTAGTCAATCAAAAAAAATTTCTATTGTGGCATTTAGACGACTTTTAGGCTTTATTTGTGTTATTTTGGAATAAAAATTTTTATAATCACCCTAGAATACAGAATAAATAGTTGGATCAAGTTTTGAGCACAGAGGAAGGTGCTTTAAATTCCTTTGCTTTCTTCAAATTCTTGGCCTTTCTCCTTTCTAAGGAGCAAGAATTATGCTGTGAGAAAACTGACCTGTATTAGAGATACATGGTGTAGACCCAAGTTGTAGGTAAACGGTGGCGTCAGAGGCCCATCACAGGTGTGGTAGTGTGTATTTTCTGCATATATTTAAAAAGCAGCAATAACTAGATCTGTCTGCTTTCCATTATCACTATGTACTGGCAATTCTAAAAAAAGTCATGAAAAAAAATCCCTCCCTACTAAGGCAAACCACTTCTACCACCACTCCCTGATAGGCCATGGCAGCCTTAAAGAGGAGGAGTGTAACTGAATAAATTTAAAGCTGCTTTTTTATAGACCCATCTATCCTGAATGTCACCCAATGCTTGCACTGAAGCAGGACATTTTGACCTTCATTAGCAGAGGAAAATGTAAGGGAAGTGTACTACTCAATCAGTAACAAAGAGGAACATCATTAAATGATTAGAGATCGCAATCAATACCGACCTCTTTTCTCTATTTGCAGTGAAGTTGTTTACTGAAAAAAATAAATTGATCTGAAAAGTTACTTTGTTTAGAATGTGCTTAGAAATGTTTATCTATTTATAAACCAAAAAATAAAAATAAAAAGTAACACGTCCACAGATAGCTGAAGGGAAAGCTGAAAAAACAACCCAGTAGTTCTTTTACTATCCTTTTTTTTTTTTTTTAACTAACTAAACAACCAACCTGACCAAATTCTTAATGTAATATTTTTTCATTTTGAAGAAAAAATTACTTTGAAAGGAGAATAGTGGGAAACAGAACCTCTTTTTTTTCTGTGTCTCTATCTACTCACTACCTCCCTAGGCCTTCCCTATTCCCAGTCCACGTATATTAAAGTCCTGAGAGAAATAAATTGAGAGTTCAGATGTGCTTTTGAAAAAGAAATAGAAAACTTTTTATTAGAAACAAAGTTATACATAGGTATATATGCAAAAGTTTTATATGGTCAAACAAATAGTAACTTGTTCTGCTTTCTAACTGAATTATATTAAAAATTGTCAATCTAAAACACCTGAAAGGTTAGGTTACGGGCAAGAATGAACTTCTTCATAACATGGGTTGTCCAGTGCTGGATGGTTTTATATATATATATATATATATATTTTTTTTTTTTTATTGCATTTTAGGTTTGGGGGTACATGTGAAGAACATGCAAGATTGTTGCATAGGTACACACATGGCAGTGTGATTTGCCGCCTTCCTCCCCATCACCTATATCTGGCATTTCTCCCCATGCTATCCCTCCCCAACTCCCCACCCCCCACTGTCCCTCCCCTTTTTCCCCCCGACAGACCCCAGTGTGCGATGCTCCCCTCCCTGTGTCCATGTGTTCTCATTGTTCAACACCCACCTGTGAGTGAGAATATGCGGTGTTTGATTTTCTGTTCTTGTGACAGTTTGCTGAGAATGATGGTTTTACATTTGCCTTTCTGGGTGTCACTGAGAAGAGTTAAAAGAAACCAGTGTTTTTAAAAAGAGTGACAGGAGACTTGGGTTTGAATGCTAGTGCTGCCACTTTACTAGATGGGTGTTCTTGGTATATTATTTAGTGTTGGTAATATAATCTATAAAATGGAGGTGATGAAATCTCCTGCACTTGTTTCACAGAGTTCTAGAGCCCTTAAGTGTCAAGTGATTGATGCTGTATAGAAATTTAATGAGTATCAATCTTGTGTTAGGCAGTAGGGAGATCCTATGAATATGATAGGGTCTCTGTTTTAAGAAATTTATAAAGTTTTATTAAGGGGATAGACATGAAAATGTGTCTTTTCAACACAGTGAGGGGTATATGGGATGTATAGAACAATCCTGTCCAATGGAACTTTCTGCCATGACAAAAATCCTATGTTTGTGCTGTCCAACAGATAGCTGCCATCCACAGGTGGCTATGGAGCACTGAAGTATGGCTAGCATGACTGGGGAGAGGCATTTTTAAATTAATTTAACCTAAATGTGTTTAAATTTAAATTGAGCTAGTGTGGCTAGTGGCTATCCTATTGAACGTTGCAGCTACAGAAGAACAAGTGACAGGCAGGAAACAGCTGGGGGTTTCAGAGAAAGTTCCCTGGACAAGAGGATAATATTCAGTTAGCCAGTTTGATACCAAAGAGCAACAGTTTAAAACAGATTATTTTAAAAATGACCTTGGAAATATATTTGGCCTTTAAGCAAAAAAGTTATTGGGGTTGAAAATTTGCATTAGTTCAGATTGAATGTGCCGTTCCTTCTCTTTAAGGGTATTTGAAGTGAAGATTTTTAAATCAGAAGGCCAGAATGTAATAAACTGCTGTGTGAAGCAGATCCTCTTAGTTTTCCATGAGCACAGATTCCCTAAAAGCAAAACCACAGACGATTTTATCCAGAATCCTGGGGAGGACTGAACAGTCATTTTGGCAAGTGTGCAATTGGGAGATGGTTTTGCGACTTGCCTCTCTGTGTAATCAGGCTTTGCCTTACCTCACTTTTCGGGTTTGCACGCCCTCTCCACAGTTCTCCCGCATATTCACAAAGGTCACCTTGCAGATGCTCCAGGGCTCTGTGACCCACATGTACTGGTTGCAGTCACTGTGGCATGGAACCACCTCATACACCTGAAACACACATGGTTCTCAGCAGTCTCAGGGAATCTGATAAGAGTGAGTGGGAGGACTTCCACACCATAACAACAATCATTTCACTGTTAAGCTACTTTCATTCCCCTCCTTTACTGCTTATTATTCTAACGTAGCAATAGAGAGAACACAAGAGTTCTAGCAGGAGACGACAGGGCTAAGCATGTTGTACTCTATCGCTCTGCTGACATTGCAGGTCTAAATCGGACCCACTGGATCCCATGAGATGTTACATATTTTCCTGTGCTGACCCTTAACACACTGTATTGTAATTTTCTGGACCGTCTGTCTCATTTACACTTGTGTGTGTCTTTAATACTAGCCCAGGGTGCTCACATGTTAGGCACTCAACAGGGATTTGCTGAATGAATGAATGAAAGATGACTTGATGAACTAAATGAGTACACAAACATAGCTGTTTTCCAAATAAATATAATTTGGCCTATTTTCCAGATAAATATATATAATGATGAGAATTTACATTTTTTCGTGTGTATCATATGAGAAACTAAATTAAAAAGATAATATGAAATAAAGCCATCTGAAAACTAATCCTCAATCATTTAAGGCTTAGGAACAGATTCTGGTCTAAAACCTTAAGCAGTGAGGGCCACATGAAACAAAGCAAATTGTCTCTGCTCCAGTGTCCATGAAGTCCTTTAGTCCCACATTTGGGGTGGTATGCTTGGTTTCAGGGTTTTTAGTAGCATGAATCAATTATATTCTTTTTTTTTTTTTTTTTTTTTGAGACGGAGTTTCGCTCTTGTTACCCAGGCTGGAGTGCAATGGCGTGATCTTGGCTCACCGCGACCTCCGCCTCCTGGGTTCAAGCAATTCTCCTGCCTCAGCCTCCCGAGTAGCTGGGACTACAGGCACGTGCCACCATGCCCAGCTAATTTTTGTATTTTTAGTAGAGACGGGGTTTCACCATGTTAACCAGGATGGTCTCGATCTCTTGACCTCGTGATCCACCCGCCTCAGCCTCCCAAAGTGCTGGGATTATAGGCGTGAGCCACCGCGCCCGGCCTAATTATATTCTTTTTTCAATGAGAAGAATGACTAAATAAAGGAAATAAATAGCACTTAATCAAGAGCAACCAAGCTGACTCAACCATTAAATTCTTCAAAAGTAACTTTTTAATCTACGATAGTCCAACTCTATTTCTTATTTTACACACACACACACACATACACCCAGGGAGACAGTGAGATGGAGACAGAGAAAAAGAGGGAGAAACTATAGCATAAAAATGTTTTATGTAATGAATTCTAGAAAAGATACATTTCAATAGCCCTTTGGAGCCACTCTTTTGCGCCAATTTTAGTGAACTAAAAACTCAAGTAAAATGAATAAAGTGGACTTGTTTTAAATAGGAATAATAAATGTACTGGTGGAGTCCAATTCTACGATTGCCATAAGTTGGTTACATTCACACTTAGGTGCTGTATTAAAACAGAACTAAATAGCACAGGATAAAACACTACCCTACAACTCATGATGAAGAGAAAACCCGGAGGAGAAAACGTGGTTCTTCCTAATCCTTTGATGGCTTTTATTTAATCTCCTGTATTGAAGTGAATACCAATCACTTCAGAACAATCTCCAACCCACCCATTTTCAGTCTACTTGCACCATTTCCTCCTCCCTCTGAAAAGCGCAAGACCATTAATAATGGGTGTCACTGCCAGTCAAGGTTAGTGGCATAAAACTTGTTCTCCCCAACTCTTGTTCACCTCAGTGTTTGATATTACAATGAAAGATATGAAAATGAAGGAACACAGTTAACTATTCTAGAAAATGAAAAGGAAACAGCTACAGAAAATAAATCTTTAATGGAAAATGTGGCATTTTGTCCCTGTAAAACATACAAGACAAGGCAAGAAGAGAAATGCATTCTCAGAAATCAGAATTTTTTTAATAAAAGCATTCTATCAAGAACCATGAGGTTTAAGAGTTCTTACCTGTGCCTGCAGTGACGTTCAACAGGAATGATGAAATGGGAGAGAAACAAGATAGGTGAAAATGTCAGTTTGTTATAAGAAGAAGTCTTGGTAAGTTTCAAGTATTATTACTTATACATAAAATCTACTTTTCTGGTAAAATATGAGAACATTTTTCCTAGGTATTAGAAGATAATATATAACTATTATTGTTGAAAAGTAAGATGCACAAATGAGTATTGTGAATATAGCACAATGAGAAAATTAGATGGGTAGGATGAAGAAATCTTAGAAAACTGAGTTGACCTCAAAATAAACAGCATGGGGAATTGATACATGATACAAATAACTTGTGATTCAACATGTCAGTGGATTACTGTCTATCAATATATTTACAGAATGATCTACCCATTGATTTACCTTCATCAATTCATACGTTTTGTAGAAAATAAGGATTTGAGGACTTCTTTCCTCAGCTAGAAAAATAGAAACTCAGAGACCATTTTCAAGCCAATGGGCTTCTGATCATTTTACTGAGGAATGTATAATTGTAGTAAACATCTATGTGACTTATAATTTTCAACATTAACACAAAACTATACATCTTCCTTATTTTCCCTAAGTATCTTACTAATACACAAATTTACAGAAGTTTCTATTTTTATGTAGAACATTTATGCTCAAATGTTCAAAAATTTTTTCATTTTAGATTTCATTTTTCAGTTGTTAATGTCTCAATAAACCTTCAGTAAACCAATGTTAAGTCACAACACCGCTATCAAACTGCATCAGAACTATCAGTGTTGGAGAGTGACAGAAATGGCTAGGAATAAGCCCTAGGAATAGCAAAGACAACTTGGCCTAAGGTCTTGAACCTTTGGAAACTTACCCTTAAGGAAAATCTGAGGAAACACAGCTGATTTTAATTGCATATCTGACGGGGTATACACATACAGGCTAAAGTAAAGTAAGTATGAGTATGTGTAGAATTTCTCTTTATTAGAATTGTGAATCATACATAATTTATTAAAATTTAAATTTGCTACGGAATATTCAAGGTTTCACAATTTGTAGAGAAATATGCTTTTGTATTGTGAACATTTTAGTTCAGTTATTCTGTTTTACAGTTATATAATTAGAGTCGTGGAACTGATTTTTCTTCTTTGGAAATTTCCGTAGCATCTTAGAAATGCAAAATGCTCTGAGACAGGGAAGCTAATCTACCAGCAGATGGCAGCAAGGGAGTGTATTATTTACCCTCCCTTGCACCTAAAGTCAGCAACTTCAGCTGGGGAACAATCAAGACTCTTTAGAGTACTTTTTATAGAATTTAATTCGTCATGATCGTCACCTTAATTTACTTAATGCCAAAGTTCTTTCTGTTGTCTCTACAATGTACTTTTATTATGAACAAAGTTAGGTTAATCTGGGAAGGAAAGTATGTATACCCGTGAGCAGTGTGTTTCCAGATTAAAATTAGTCTATGTATGTATGAAACAATTCTACGTATTTAAGGACTTGATTCATTTGATTGTGATTTAAATTCAAATACACAACTTAACACCCACACATAATGTATGAAATTATTCTTTGTTAATTCACATGTAGGTAAAACATGGTAATAACTGTCTGATTATGTTACATTTCATTTAAATTAGTCACACTTCCTCCATTAGGCTTTTTACTATTCATCTCTAATAGAACAGAAAAACACCACTAGTAACAACAGGTCAGAAAGAATGCATCATTCAGAGTTGCAAATGAAACTGAAAATGGTCAATGACTAGACTGATAGCATATTTACAGTGACTTTGAAGCCATCTTTGTATTTCTTTTTCTCTATTTGTTTTATATCAAACACATTTAAACAAACAGTATATATTTTCCCTAATTTTAGACCCAAATCCATATTATTTCTTTGATCTTAATTTAAGTAGTTGGTAATTGAGATGTCTTTTCTGACAGTCTGGGGAACTTTAAGAATGAGATAGTCTCGGCCTACGTGTTAAGATACAATTTTATGACAGATTAAATACCCTGACATTATTTCAAAGATAGGTGTCATTGTTCTCTCCATTGAATTATATACATACTCATATACTTGCAGGGTATGGAATCTCCAGAGAATACGGAGATTATGTCTAATTTGGGATTTTAATAACATACTGCATTTACTAAGGCATTCTAATGGTAAAAATGGATCAGATTTCTTATTCAGTAGCTATTATTTACTCTTCTATTATTTAACTGGTAAAAATGGGTCAGATTTCTTATTCAATAGCTATTATTTACTCTGATTTTGGAGAAAAACATCAGATCATTGTGAATCTAAACAATACGTTCACACTCTCAGTGACAGAAAATACCTGGTTGACATGGTCCAGTTTGGGGCAAGGCCTTCCTCCATTATATGGTTTTTCACGCAGCCATTTAGAGCGAACCTTCACACCACTCCCACAGGACTTGCTGCAGCGCGACCAGTTGGACCATTCACTGAGCTTGCAGTCTGAGGGGCAGGGGATGATACAGGCCTCTTCAATGTAACCTGAGTGGAGGAAAATGAGACAACAATCATCTCCTCCACTTGTCACTCTCCCACTACCACCCATGATTCTAGCTCATTTAAAAGGTCCAAGGCTGACTTGACAGAAGCATGCAAATGCAGAGGTGTCTCCGTTGTTAGGGACTCAAATTAAATTCTGCAGGAAAATGACACATACACACAGCGACTCTGTTAAAATAACAGCTGAGTAGCTGCCACGTGATCTGCTTAGGATTCATGCTCACCATATTTCAACATTTCTGACTTCCTGACAGCTCGTGTTTAATTGACAATAACCTGTCTGCTGCCATATCATTCTCATGCTGACAGAATGATACATTAAAAAATTATAACAGTTTTCTATAAAACCCTATCTGTTAATGTCACACAAGTACAGGGTTCTGAGTCCATGCAACCTTCTTTCTTAAGAAGAAATCCCAGTCCTTTTCACTCAATACCCAAAAGGAACCATTTAACTTAGCAGCTTGTGTTTCTCCTTCTTTGAAAATCAAGTCTGAAGAAAAATGAAGGATGTTAAGTAATGCCTCATATTTTACCATGCTGTCGCTTTCAAGGAACCTTCATATTTTATGTCAATTCGATTCTCTTGAAAATCTTACATATGAATTGTGCAAGTATTGATATTCTAGCAGCCAGTTAAGAAAACAAATGCAGAGTGATGACCGACTGAGTCCAAGGTTACACAGTAAGAGATGGGGAAAAGTTTCCTGAGGTCTAATCCAGTAGTCATTTCGTCAAAGCACCCAGCCAATTCAGTTAATAGTGCACAGATTTGTTTTGGGAAATGGGAGCATTTTCTTTGAATAGTTCTTAACTACGAACTTGCCATTTCACAATATCAATTAAACAGTATTATTCTCAAGGCAAACGGGAAAACAGCAAAATTCCTCTGGTCAAGAATGAAATGCATGGTTGTCCTCTCTATTACTCTTTACTCTGAATGTGGAGAGAGGGTGTTCTTGGTACAAGAAAACACTCTGCCTTCCCATTTTGTCTCAACAGCAGAGATTCAATTTTGACAGTGATTATAATATCAACAATTGATACTAGGCAACTCCAGGTATATTTTAAAGAATTTATGCGGGTGCTGGGGAGTTGGGGAGGGATAACATGGGGAGAAATGCCAGATATGGGTGATGGGGAGGAAGGCAGCAAACCACATTGCCATGTATGCACCTATGCAACAATTTTGCATGTTCTTCACATGTACCCCAAAACCTAAAATGTGATAAAATATATATTTAAAAAAAGAATTTATGGAGATATAATTCATATGTCATAAAAATAACCTCATGTTTTGGTTTTCAGTATGTTTGCTAAGTTGTGCAACCATCACCAACATCTAATTTCAGAACATGTGTTTCACTCTAAAAATAAACCCTCTGGTTACTGGCAGTCACTTCCTTGTTTCCCCTTCCTCATCCCCTGCCAACAATGATTCTACTTTCTGTATTTATGAATTTGTCTAACCTGGACATTTCCTATAAGTGAAATAAAACGTCATGTGATCTTATTTCTTTTTTTTTTGTTTTAGAGATGTTGTCTCACTCTGTCTCCCAGGCTGGAGGGCAGTGGTGTTATCATAGCTCACTGTAGCCTTGACCTCCCGCACTCAAGAGATCCTTCTACCTCAGCCTTTTAAGTAGCTAGGCTGGGAAAAAGGGTGCACAGCAAGCTAATTTTTATATTTTTTATAGAGATGAGGTCTTACCGTGTTGCTCAGGTTAGTCTAGAACTTCTAGCCTCAAGTGGTCCTTGGCCTCCCAAAGTATGGGGATTACAGGTGTGAATCACCATGCCTGGCTGGCTTCTTTCACTCAGTACGATGTTTTCAAGATTCATTTATGTTATAGCATGTATCATTACTTCAGTCCTTCCTATGATTGAATAATATTCCACTGTATGGACATTTCACATTTTGTTTATCCACTCATCAGTTAATGGATATTTGAGTTGTTTTCAGTTTTTGTCTATCATGAATAATGGTGCTATGAACATCTGTTTACAAGCTTCTGTGTGGGCATACATTTTCAATTTCCTTTAATATGTATATTACGTATATTTCAATTCCCTTTAATATATATGAAATTGCTCAGTCATATGGTAACTCCTATTTAACTTTTTCAGGAAGTGTCAAACTGTTTTCCAAGATGACTGCACCACTTTATATTCTACCAGATATGTATGCATGTTCCAATTTCTACAAATTCTTCTCACACTTGTTATTGTCTCTTTTTTAAATTTTAGTGTTCTTTGAAGAACAAAAGTTTTAAACGTAAATGAAGTCCAGTTTATCTTTTTCCTTGGTTTTAAATGCTTCGGTTTATACCTAGGAAGCCATTTCCTAAGCCAAGTTCATCTAGGTTTACAGTTGTGTTTTCTCATGAGAGTTTTATAGTTTTAGCTCTTATATTTAGGTATGTATTTCATTTTGAGTTAATTTTTGTTTATGATAAAAGGTAGGGGCCCAATTTCATTCTTTGACATGTCGTTATTGAGTTAAAATGTCCTCAGTTGTTGAAAAAACTATTCTAATTGAATTGTTTTGGAACCCTTGTTGAAAATTAGCTGACCATAATGTAAGGATTTATTTTTGAATGGTGAATACTGTTCCATTTATCTCTATGTCTAGTCTCATGATAGTACCACACAGTCTTCATGACTGTAACTTTGTAGCAAGTATTGAAATCTGGAAGTGTGAGTCATCCTACTTTGTTTTGCCTTTTAAAGATAGGTTTGGCTATTTTGAGTCAAATTCATATAAGCATTTTAGAATTAGATTGTCAATTTCTGCAAAAAAAAAAATGCAGCTAGGATTTTGATAGGGATTGTGTCAAATTTGTTGTTTAATTTGGGAGTACTGCCAGCTTAATTCTGACACACACAATTTATTTCCATTTTTATAGATCTTTAGTTTCTTTCAATGATATTTTATAGTTTTCAGTATATAGGTCTCAAACTTATTTTGTTATATTTATTCCTAAGTATTTTATTCTTTCTGTTGTAGGAAGACTTTAAAAAGAACCACAAACATTAATTTTTTTTTCTTTTTTCTTTTTCTTTTTTTTTTTTTTTTTTTTTGAGACAGGGTCTTGCTCTGTCACCCAGGATGGAATGCAGTGGTGCTATCTCGGCTCACTGCAATCTCTGCCTCTTGGGTTCAAGCAATTCTCCTGCCTCAGCCCCTCGAGTAGCTGGGACTACAGGTGTGTGCCACTATGCCTGGCTAACTTTTTGTATTTTTAGTAGAGATGGGGTTTCACCATGTTGGCCACACTGGTCTCAAACTCCTGATCTTGTGATCTACCCGCCTCAGCCTCCCAAAACGCTGGGATTACAGGCTTGAGCCTTCACGCCTGGCCGATTTCTTTACTTTAGAAAAATCAGACCACCTTTAAACCAAAATGGCAAATTTAATCTATATGATTATGCTCAAACTGTCCTGTACTGAAATAGTGCTAAAATACTATTTAATTTACTATATAGTATTTACCAGCCTTGCCTAATCATAAATTATCTGAGACACACGTTAAGAACATGAGCTTCCACCACTCTCAAGTTACTGACAGTACAAACCATCGCATTTACTCAGGTTTCACAAGTTTTACTTTTACTCATTTGTGTATGTGACTGTATTGGACTTAAGTTAGGAAATGTTATGGTAAGATACAGGTAGAACCAAAGCAATGGAAGATAAATAGATTTCTGGCATATCTTTTTTATGTAGTATCTCCTATACATTTGTCAAAGCTATTTGTTTTAAACTTCGTATTGTAGTCTTCATACACAAAAGTGCATTTTTCTATCGATGTAAACTTCATTGAACACACCCATGAAATCAATAGTTCAGAACCCTCCCCTGTGCTCCCTTTCAGCCATTACCCATTCTTACAAGAGCAACAACTATCCTGACTACTCACAGTGTAGAATAGTTTTACTTTTTAAAAATTTCATGTAAATAGAATCACCTAGTGTATATCCATTTGTGTTAGCCTTTTCACTCTACATTGTGATGTGCATTTCATCCATATTGATGCATATTGCTGAAGACTGCTTATTCTAGTTGATGTGTAGCATTCTATTGTGTGAATATACTATGGTTTATTCTGTTGTTGGTGAGCATTTAGGTAGTTTTCAATATGGGGGCATTATTAACATTGCTGCTATGAATTTTCTAGAACGTGTCTTTGATGGACATATGTATGCATTTCTGTTTTACGCACTCCTAGAAGAGAAATGGACTGATTAGATGGTATGTACATTATATCATCCATTGTAAATAAAGTATAATATAAATTTTAAAAAATGGGATCACAAATTTGACATGAAGATTAGGATACAATGACAAGTTTTGAAAGTGGGGATGAATCCCAGATAATCTTCTGGAGAGCAGATGTGGCAGAGTCGGGATTTTGTTTGTTGTGAGACATAGAAGACAGAAAGAAGACGGCAGTGCTCAGTTTCTAACGTCCTGCTGACACTCAAGATGACTTTTGGAATATTGATAATGATCCGAGGAAAGTCCAACAAAAAACTAAAGGAATATTTCATAGTAATGTTGCTGAAATTTTAAAATAGATTACAGTGATCTCCTTAAATCTTACATTTTGACTTTAATTATGCGTTGAGGTGGAGAAATAAGCCCCCTTTATGAAGCTGAAATTCCATTCCCTTTTTCCTATAGCTATGAGATGCCTAAAAAATAACTCCTATTTTAGGGCCAGTAATAATTTGTTTTCTTTAAATAAGTAATAGTTTTTTTCCAAATCAATGGCATTATGACCAAATTATTTAATAATATTTGTACAACTACAATGAATTAAAAACCATCTGAATTGTTTCCAAATATTATCAATGGCTTTGGCAAAAAAGGACTAGTATGTCAAAGATAATAAGTTACTGAAATTTTTTAGAAGAATTGCATTCTCCCACCTTGATAAACTGCAAAATCGCTCTCAAAAGTAAACCTCTCACCTTTTTTTAGCTCAGTAATTATAACTGAAAATAGAATCACAGGGCGGTCTTTCATGTCACTACCTCATAGAGTAACAGATAAACAGATATTCTTTTTTGTTTTTGAAATATTATGGCTTTAGTAAGATTTAACATCTATGACTTCAGACTGACTCACATTGTATTTTTAAGTAAGGAGATATAAAACTTTTATGTCTGATTTTTCAATAGCATATTCCAGAAAACATCTCTCAAATAAAATTCAATCTATTAGACTGTTAAAAGATACAAATTAGAAACTGAGATAAAGATAAAACTGCAAAAGCATATATTGCCTAGCATCTCAATTTTATTTTCCCGTGTCTGACAACATTCAATAATTGCCTGTCATGTTTATCTAGCACCATTAAAATCCTTAATGGTACTAGTGAACTGCTAGATAAGCATTCCCCTGCCTTCTCTGCTCAGATCATTTTTTAGGGCAATTAACACCAAACAATCGAGGGATGGAAAGATAGAGAAACATTTGGAGTGTTCTAAGACTAAATAAACTGCTGGCATCTTGTAGCGATGTATGGTTTCTGAGGATGCTGAAATACAATAAGTGACCACACAATTAGGATATTAAAACTTTTGGCAGTTCAACACAGAATTTGACACTTGGAAAAATTAAGCACTGGACTTCTGATTATATTTTTGACGACTGCTTTCTGACCACTGCTTTCAGGCTGAAATAAATACAAAACATTAGCAGGCTTGAAGTGGCAACTGGAGGACATATTGCTTTTGATATATACGCAATCACTCATTCATTTGAATTATGCATGTGGAGATAAAGTAGATTTCAACAACCTTCACAATTACTAAATTGTGCTGTTGAAAGGAGCACTGTTTATGGATCAAATAATTCATTTTGAAAGCAGATGAAAAATACTGGGTGGTTCTGATTTACAGCTATGTGAATGAGTAACTGGCATACTCTCTGAAACATCTGGATTAATTTCAAAAGCAACCTCAAAAATCTCTCCTACTTAAATGTGTATTATGTGCACTTGACTGCAACTGGGAATGAGAAAACACAGCTAGACTTTCATCTATTGTAGTCCTCATAGGCTGTAAAAATTTGAAACAAAAATCATTTTGAAAGAACTTTCCAAATGGACAATATTCTTGAGCAATTATATATCAAAAAATGGTGATCTGATACCTGGAGCAACCAAATTACTACGTAAATATCCAAACACGTATATTCCAGTGTTCTACCCATCACATATTTGATGGATAAAAAGTTATAAATCAATATCAGCCAATTAATTATTATAGTGAAGTACCCAGGCAAATTCATAGAAGTATAAAAAATATTATTTTAATGTTTATTAATTTTATATACATTTGAAGGCATATGTGTTCATAGCTGCTAAGTATTTATAAATTTTCTCAGAAAATTTCAACAGCAGTATGAATGGCTGTGAGGTTTTGTTACTGTTGTTATTTTAATACTGGGAGTTTACTCAATGACCATGCTTTTTCAGATTCATTTGGTTATGTCTATGTACAATTTCATTACCGAGGCCATTTCTTATAGCAAACTCAAAAAGCTTCTCTTTTATAATAAGGAATTTGGCTTGCCCTTATCCCTAATTCCTGGAAGGCAGGTCTCTCAGCCCTGAAATTTTACTAGTGATAGAACTATCTATGTTATTCGCAGTGGGCTCCTCAGACCACTTAAGATTTTACGCTCTAGGGATATCTCAAAAAGGGGCTGGTCACACGAGACAGACCAATCATGTGATTAGAGAGTTGGAGCTTTGAGCTACATGTTATCTGACCCATCTCTAAGGAGGAAGAGATTGCATTTAACCGCATGGCCAGTAATTCATCAGTCATGCCTGCGTTGTGAAACCTGAATAAAACCTCTGGATACCAAAGCTCAGGTGAGTTTTCTGTTTAGAAACACAAGTGTGCTGAGAAAAAGATGCCTCCTGACTCCCTAAGATGAATGCTTCATGTTTCAGATGCCCCCACACCTCAGCTACCTGTCTTTTTGAGCTGGTTCTGATTTGTATTCTTTTGCTATTATAAAACTGCAGTGGTAAATATAGTGCTTTTCCAGGTTCTGTCAGCTGTTGTAGTGAATTACTGAGCCTGGGGCAGCACTGGGAACTCAGAAGTTTGTAGACAGCTTGTGAGCAGTAAGGTTGGCTTGGGATCTCACAAAATTGCAGCTGATATCTGAAGTGAGAGTGGTCTTGTGGAGTACTGGGCCCTTAACCTCTGAAGTTTGGCCTAGCTCCAGGTAGTTAGTGTCAGAATGATATTGCACTTTCAAGTATATATTTTGTTAAAAAAAAGAAAATAAACTTATATCTGTAAGAACCTGTGTCTATATTTTACTTATTCAACCATAATAACAAACCTTGTGAATAATTACATATATGAAGGCATTTACTGACTCTCTCCTCATATTTAACATTTATAATTTTAACATGATATTGAAAATCAGATGCGGACAAAGCCCTATTACCTTACTTTAGTAATAGGGCTTTGTCAAGAACACAAATATATTTGATAGAGTGTTCAGACTGTGAAGATAAAGTAATGGAAAATGTGTTAATTCTGAAGCTTATTAGAATGATTTATTTTTAACTTGATTCAGTGCAACGCACTGTTCTTTCAATCAATGAAAATCTAATATTGCCATGAAAGTATTTGCAAAGGATGATCTTTAAACACTAGTTTATTGGATTCTAATAAGTATTAAACATAATTAAAAAAAAAAGCATTCTGCGGTAAATTGAAAAACTGCTGCATTAAACTAGGTTATACAGGTCTCTTTACCCTGGACTTTTTCTTTTGGGTAATACAAACCATGATTCTCTAAGAGAATGACTCAGATACCGCATTCCCATAATTACTGACTTTTTCACATAGCATCTCACTGGACCAGAGAAACAGATCATCTAGATAGATTATAATTGGAATGCTTTAAAATTGAAATCATGTTTTGAACCATTTGGAATTTAAGATTTTTAAAGTAGGCTTTTTTAAATGTCCATTTCCAGATATAGAAGAAAATGCAAAACCAAGCAACCCAACCAAAATGGCAAAAGCTTAAGAAAGTTTCTTCTTCCTACATTATTTTACATTTTACAGGTTAAAGGTCAAACATGGATAAGCTGGCAACAAATGAATTTCTTCAAAGGCAGGGGAAAGCGTTATTTGGATAAACTTCCTGTTTTTTTAAATGTCTGTTTAAAAGATCAAAGTTGAGTTAATTTTGTTTTATATCCAGATTACCTAAAATTTCCTACAGTGGCAGAAATTGCTGGTAAAGGCAAAATTCTAATCTTTCTTTTTTGGTTGTTTCAAATAATGAATTGTTCTTGGCAGTTAAATTTATTTTAAGCAATGGAACACTTTATTCCTAAAAAAACTGAAAGGAAAGCCAAATAAGGACACAGGATCTATTGGAGGCTGTGTTTGACAGCCTAGCCTGAGGGGCTCCAGAAAACCCAGTTTGGAAACCATGACATAAAGTAGTAGATGAGTTGAGGTGTTGGGACATGAACACACAACTAACTGATAATGGTACATGCTCTTCCATCACACCTGACAGGAATGGCAGATGCAGGAAAATCTCCAGCTAGTCTCTACCTCATCACCTCCACTGTGCTCCCTGAGGGAGCTTGTGTGAGCTTAGAGCTTAGTGCTGATCTCCATACCTTATTTAAATTCGACCCTAGGCAACTGCTTTCTCTCTGTGCCCAAATATCCTTAGATGCTCTTTCCTTCTTTCTTTGGCTCTTTAAACTTGCAACTAGTTACCTCGGGAAAAGCTTGTCCCTCACCCACTGCCTCTCTTTTACATTTGAAAGGAAAAAAAGATTCCAGTTGTGAATGATAACTGCAGAAGCAACACTAGCTCTACCTATACTATCAAATGAGACATTGAAATTCTGAAATGAATTAGACGTTAAATAAATTCTACCAAGTGGAAAAGCTCTTTGGAAAAATTAGGGCTCAATTTCGGGTTGTTTACAAGACTCTATTTATTGCTCTTTCTGCCTGGTTTAATTAAACATGTTCTTCCCATAATATGAGTATCTACTATGATAAGGAACAATTTCTCATTCAATTTTGTTTCTAATTAACTTCTAATAGTGAACCTATATAATCTTTGGTAGAATCCTATTACAAAAAGTAATACATTTCAGTTACTTTATGGTTGAGTGGTCAGGTGGGTTATTCTCTACCCATATTCATGATTATTTTTATTAGTTTTATCTTGAGTTCCATATTACAACTTAAAAACACAAACTCTTAAACTAAAATCTATTTGTAAATTGGGTATTGTAGTTTTCAAAATTAATCCAGGACATATTCCTTTTCTAAGTTTTTTTTTTTTTTTTTTTTTTTTTAGTGATGATTCTTTCCTGTTCATACAAATGCTAGTAGAAAAGAATCCCACATCTGAGACATGTGTACTAGAGGCCCAGTGTTTGGTATTTACAGTTCCTTGCAGTAGCTAGAATGGTCCTTGAAACATGATACCCACTTTGGAATCATCTGTGTCATAACTGTGAGAGCCTGGTGGAATAAGCAGTAGACTGCTTAGGCTATTAGGCAATAATGTTAAATGTTGCCACATAAGGATATAGTATTCCACACACATATTTATAACATAAAGATATTCTATTAAACGGTTTTTCCTTACTTGTGATATTTGTACAGACTTCTTTTTAATAATTAGTGCTATAGTGCAAACTGGTGTGAAGCAAATTTTTAAAGAGTACCTTTGGGTGCTAGCAAAGCGCTCTCTCAGTCCTACAGATGCTTGCAAAAAAGTAACTGCTTAAGCTATTCATTAATGTCCAGAAAGTCCTCTCTAGTATCATTCACAAGCATACTAGGCAAAGATAGAAAACATGGAAGACTCAATACAAATCACTCTATTTAAAAATTAATGTTAAAGAGACATTGATTTTATATTAATAAGGCATTAGACGAACTATTCTGAACTATTTAATTGTCACTACAATTAGAAGGCAAATGAACGTAATTAAAGTGACCTACAAAAATGTATTTCAGCTTTCTGAATGCCAGTATGATGTCCAGATGGCAGCATCAATGCCTGGTAATGTTAGAGCCGCTGGGTCCCAATTCTTAGTGCACAAAGAAAAGTGTGCCCAGCCCTTAAATATAATGTTGTCTTTTGTTTGACAATGGGGCAGTAAATAAACCTAGAACTCTCTCTTTTTTCTCTATATGAAAGAAAAAAGACTTTTTTCTTCCTCAGTACTTTGACAGATATATTTTAATATTTTGGCTGATATATTATGTTCTTGTAATTTTCCTAATTTTTTTCTTTAAATACAAAAAGTCTTATAGTAAAATAAAACTACTGAGCTGTAAAATGTGGAATCATTTTGCTCAACAAAGTTCAATTAGTATGGAATTCCTTCAGCAAAAATATGACTATTTTCAAAGGAGAAATCTGGATTGGGCTTTGATTTTTTAATAGCGTTCAGCACCAATTTCCCATTAAGTCTTAATACTCAGTGTATTACACAGGGTAATAAAACTTGATAAAGAAACAATGTAAGTATATTAGAATGTTTTTACAGGTATACTTTATTTTATTGGACTTTGTTTTGCTTTGCAGATCTTGCATTTTTTACAAATTGAAGGTTGTGACAACCTTATATCAACAAGTCTATAGATGCCATTTTTCCAGCAGCATATGTTTACTTTGTGTCTCTGTGTCACATTCTGGTAATTCTTACAATATTTCAAACTTTTCCATTATTATTATATCTGTTATGGTGATCTCTAATCTGTGATCTTTGATGTTACTATTATAATTGTTTAGGGGTGCCAAGTTGTGAATGCAAAGAAAAACTTCTTGAAGGAATTCAAAGTGCTATTCCAGTGAACACACAAATGATAAGAAAGTGCAAAAGTGTTATTGCTGATATGCAGAAAGTTTTAGTGGTCTAGACTGAAGACCAGACTAGCCAGAACATTCCTTAAGCCAAAGCCTAAACGAGCAAGATGCTATCTTCAGCTCTGTGAAGGCTGAACGAGGTGAGGAAGCCGCATAAGAAATGTTAAAAGCTAGCAGAGGTTGTTTGGATTTAAGGAAAGAAGCTGTCTGTAACATAAAGTACAAAGTGAAGCAACAAGTGCTGATTTAGAAGCTGCAGAAAGTTACCAAGAATCCCTAGTTAAGATAATAGATTAAGATGACAACACTAAGCAACAGATTTGTCAATGTAGATGAAACAGCCTTCTGTTGGAAGAAGACAACATCTAGGACTTTCATAGCTAGAGAGGAAAAGTCAATGGCTGGCTTAAAAGCTTCAAGGTACAGGTTGACTCTCTTGTTAGGGGTTAATGCAGCTGGTAACTTAAAGTTGAAGCCAATGCCCATTTACCATTCTGAAAATCCTAGCGCCTTTAAGAATCAAGCTAAATCTACTCTGCTTGTGCTCAATAATGGAACAACAAAGCCTGGATGATAGCGCATCTGTTTATAGCATGGTTTACTGAATATTTTAAGCCCACTGCTGAGACCTACTGCTCAGATAAAAAGATTCCTTTCAAAATATTAGTGCTCACTGGCAATGCATGTAGTCATCTGGGAACTCTGATGGAGAAGTACAAGGAGATGAATGTTGTTTGCACGCCCGCTAACACAGTATCTATTCTGCAGCCCATGGGCCACAGAGTAATTTTGACTTACAAGTCTTATTATTTAAGAAATACATTTTGTAAGACTACAGTTGCCATAGTTATGCCTCCAGTGGATCCAGGCAAAATACACTGAACACCTCTGGAAAGGATTCATCAACCTAGGTGCCATTAAGAACATTCATGATTCATGGAAGGAGGTCATAATATCTACCTTAACAGGAGCTTGAATGAAGTCAGTTCTCATGGATGACTAGGAGCGGGTTCAAGACTTCAGTGGAGAAAGTAATTGCAGATGTCATGGAAACAGCAAAAGAACTAGCATTAGAAGAGGAGTCTGAAGATGTGACTAGATTGGTGCAATCTCACAATAAAACTTGAACAGATGAGGAATCACTTCTCATGGATGAACAAAGAAAGTGATTTCTTAAGATGGAAACTGCTCTGGGTAAAGATGTTGTGACAATTGTTGAAATGACAACAAAGGATTTAGAATATTACATAAATGTAGTTGGTAAAGCAGTAGCAGGGTTTCAGAGGATATACTCCAATTTTGAAAGAAAATTCACGGTGGGTAAAATGCTATCAAACAGCATTACATGCAACAGAGAACTCTTTTGTGAATGGAAGAGTCAATGGATGCAGCAAAATTCATTACTGTCTTATTTTAAGAAACGGCCAGCCGGGCGCAGTGGCTCACGCCTGTAATCCCAGCACTTTGGGAGGCTGAGGTGAGCGGATCACGAGGTCAAGAGATCGAGATCATCCTGGCAAAATGGTGAAACCCCATCTCTACTAAAAAATACAAAAAAATTAGCTGGACGTGGTGGCATGTGCCTGTAGTCCCAGCTACTTGGGAGGCTGAGGCAGGAGAATTCTTGAACCCAGGAGACGGAGATTGCAGTGAGCCGAGATTGCACTCCAGCCTGGTGCCTGGTGACAGAGCAAGACTCTGTCTCAAAAAAAAAAGAAATGTCCACAGTTACCTCAAACTATGGAAACCACTATCTGATTAGTCAGCAGCCATTGGCATCAAAGCAAGACCCTCCGTCAGCAAAAACAGAACTTTTATATGTACTGGGAAACAAAAATATTTGTGTGACTTGCTTTATTGGGATATTTGACTTATTGCAGTGGTCTGCAACAATCTCTGAGGTATGCCTGTATATTTATGCAACCCTTCATTACAAGAGAAAGAAATAACCCTCAAATTTTTTCTATAATGAAGTCCCTGTAGTGAAGCTCAGCACTTGCCTCAAGGTAATCACTAAATGCCAATATAGTTTCCAAAGAATGTTCTATTGACGCTTGTTTTGAAAATTGTACCTAAACAAACTTTTACCTTTTGAAGATGCACCTTTATAAATATCAGAAGTTTCCAAACTCTCTCTTCCCCATAACTGGTAATCACTATTACATGGAGGTGTTGATTGTTTTACAGAAGACAGCACCATCCTGAGGTTCTGGAGGAGGGACTCTCTACAGGCCTTTCCCTCCCAGGTCCAAGCTCGCCATTCCTACCAAGCCTCAGCACCATGTATGTGTTTACAGGATCAAGTGCAGTAATCCTCACACTTTTAATGTGCAGTAGAATCGTGCACATTAAAATCTTGTCCAAATGCAGATTCTGACTCAGTAGTTCTAGAATAGGGGCTGAGTTTCTATATTCTCAACAGTTTCCCAGTGATGTTCACACTCTTGGTCTGTAGATCACATTTTGAGGGGTTTAGATCCCAGATGCTAATAACAAATAGCCCAGGCTGGTCAGCTGTTTTTGTAAATAAAGTTTTACTGGAACACAGCCATATCCATTTGTTCATGTATTGTCTATGGCTGCTTGTGTGTTCTAATGGCAGGTTTCAGTAATTGTGACAAAGATCTTTTGGCCCACAACTCTTGAAATATTTGTTATCTGGCCCTTTAAGAAAACATTTTGTGATAAGTAATGTAGCCTAACAACTAACTGTTGAGTTATCTCATAGTCTCCCCATGTTGGCAAGTATTCTAAAGGTATCAATAGCAATATTTTACAATATTAGGCAATAGGAGAGCTATTAGACATATTAAACAATGCATATTAAATCATGTGGACTCTGGAAGAAATATAATCAAATAAGACTTTCTGCTTGATAACATGATGAGGCATTACAAATATAACTGAGTTTAACTTCAGAATATTTGTTGATAGTGCATTTTGGCTTATGCTGCTTATGTGAAATAGCAAAGACAAATTTTCTGAGGGTAAAGGTTTAAAAGAAGTGTATAGAAGGAATTATGTAGCTCATAGAGCTCAAGATTGGAGCCTATGGCATTTTTACACTTTATCCAACTCACCTTCAAAGTACACCTTTTAATTAAATCAAAGAGAGATGTTATTCCTTATTTTAGCACAACTGAAAACGGAGTTAAAGAAATATCCCAAACACCCAATTAAAGTTGTAAACATAGAAAATGCAAGTTGTCACAATTACTAATAAGAACCACGGGGTTCAGCTGTTGTTCAAATCCAGTATGGTACAAATCAGACCATTCAGAACAGGAAGCCTTAAATGGCAACAAGAGAGGCCTTCCAATATTGTTATTACTGAACTTATTCAGTGGGATGGGTATGTAACTATTATTCCTTCTTGCATCTAGTAGAGATTAACAAGAATATGTGATTAATATCATAAAGAAAGTGTGTGGCATGTGTAGCTCTTATTTGTTAGTTACTCTCAATGTAAATAACTCTGATTGTTTCCCAGAAATGTGATACAAAGGGAAATACGTTATCCAGAGAAAGTAAAGTGCCTTAGCCTGACTGTGGACCAGCTGCAGCTCCAGTAGGCTGTATGTGACTCTTTATCTGGAAAAACATCATTCTCTCCAGGTTTGTATTTGTCCATTCATTCTACAAATTTTGTTGAGCACCTACTGTTCTAGGTACTTAGGATACATCAGTGAATAAAATAGTCTAAGATATCCTCATCAATCTCCATTCTTGAATGGGAGATAAAGAATAAATAATGAACATAATAAGTAAGTAAATTATATGGTATGTTAAAATACGATACACACTTTAGAAATGCAAAATGCCGAGCAGGGTAAAAGGATTTGGGAGCCATGGATCAGGCTGAGGGGCGGCACCATACAATTCTATCCTTTATATTTAAATAGAAATCTGGTATCTTTGTACCTTGCATAAGATGGGCTACCTCCAAGATTCTTTAAAATATGAAGATTAAATGATATAATAAAAATGTTCCAAATATTCTGCCCTTTGTTTTGTAACATTTTGACGATGATTAACTTGAGAAGTACCTAGTCCTGGGAAGGCTCTCAATAAATTTCTAATAAACTAATCAACCAATATCTTAGAGGAATCTCGTCATGGATAATTTCTATTTTTGATTTTTAATTTCATTTTTGAGTGATTTAAAATTGCTGCAACAATTTCAATCACTCAAAAAATCAAATTACACATTTTTTATTCATCATGAGATTCCTGTAAGATATTGGTTGATGAAACCATCATTCTCAGCAAACTAACACGGGAACAGAAAACCAAACACTGCATGTTCTCACTCATAAGTGGGAACTGAACAATGAGAACACATGGATACAGGGTGGGGATCATCACACACTGGGGCCTGTCAGGGGTCGGGGGCTAGGGGAAGGATAGCATTAGGAGAAATACCTAATGTAGATGACGGGGTGATGTGTACAGCAAACCACCATGGGATGTGTATGCTTATGTAACACATCTGCATGTTCTGCACATGTATCCCAGAAGGAAAAGGGCAATGAAAAAAAAAAAAAATTAAAACTGCCAAAAAAGTTGCTGCTGTAGTGACACTATCCAAGATTTCATACCAAGAGTAAATATATGTAATTTGTATTATGATTTTAGTACAGATAAATGCCATAAATGTGCTTATAAATCAACATTTGTGCAGTCACTATATTTAATACCATGCATCAAGATGAACATTTATGTGGCTCCCAAAGTATACTTTAACATCTGATTTTGGCAACGTAGTTAGATCACTTTTCAGTACAGAGTCTATTATTACACGGAAATTCAAAAATAAAAGAATTCTGGCTCAACTTTAAGACATTAAAAAAAAGTGACCCAATGGGAAACAGTCTACAATAATACAATTAAACTGGTGAAAAGTCAAACTGCTTTATGAATAAATGGTAATATGATCCACAGATGGACAACAGTGATTAAACAGAAATACCCTAAGGTCACTATTGAATAGGGGATTACTGTCATTGCACTGCACACGTATGGGGATCAATTTTATGTTTAAACTGAAATCAGGAAGAGACTTTTTCTCCAGAGCCACTTAAAAACCATTCATCTATAAAGCTGATTTGGCTGGAAGAAAGTAGTTGTCACATACCATTAGGGAATGACTGGGATAGAGTGGCAAAGTCAGAACATTCCACAAACACCAGAATTGACGGTACATATTTAAGGAAAGTAAGAATTTCCAGAGAAATGAGGCATTAGAGATTCATTTCTCCAGACTTTACTTTGAGTAATTATGTTGGTAAATGTTAAATATCTCACTGGACATCCTATCAGATACCAGATTGAGACAGGAATGATGCAGGACACACAGAAGAACTAAGCGAGAACCATTCACTTCGTTAAGAATCTTTCTTAGATATTTTCAGAATCCCTATGAAGTCAATGTCATCATGGTTTCATCATTTTTCTATGAGAGCCTTTCTCTAGAATACAGTACTGCATCCTTCATGCTGTGAGTTGACAATGCTAAAATAAGAAATGCATACTGCCTTTCGGAAATTTCAATTATTTTTGTTCTTTTCCTTTTTTGAAGTGATCAAACATTGCTATGAGGGTCACAGAATATTTTAAAAGATTTTTCTAAATATAAGATTGACTGAAGTAGCTTGCTGATACTCTCATGCATCTAATTAACAGATCAAGGCAAAAGTGAGAAAATATGAATGTTATTCTGGAAGCTCACAGGTAATGTTAAATGATTGTTTCAGTGATTCACTATGCGTAACGAGCTGAAATGCCGGCAAACACTCAGATGCTGCATTCCACAATAAACACATTTTTAAAGTGATCTTCAATTTTATATTTTAATGGCTAATTATGTTTTTCTATATTATCACCTCAAAATAGAAAGAGAATTTAGATTTTTCTGGGTATCTTATTTATAACACTTATGTTATTTGATGTAGAGAATAAAATATTCAATTACTCTTTGAGATGTTTCTCAAAGCATACCGATTATAAATATTAAATTCCTTTTACTTTTATAGTTATTGTTCTCAAGGCATGTAATAATCTTCAACTCAGCAATGCACATATATTAACCTGAAAAATACAACTAGAGCTTCAATATTGTGGAGTCTTTGGGGTTCATACCATTAGATTGTTTTTGTTTACCTTAAATATACACAAAATTTATTTTTTAAGAAAAGGATCTGGAGCTTGATTGCCCAACATCGTGAATGTACTTAACACTACTGAATGAAACACTTAAAGATGGTTAAGATGGAAATTTTAACCATATTTATGGGGTACATGTGATATTACAGAGTACATACTTGTGATGATCACATCAGTGTAACTGAGATACCCATCACCTCAAACATTTATCATTTCTTTGCATATCATTAGACTTTGATACAATAGGAACTATGTGATAAGGTAAAAACAAAAGGGCAAGACTTCTAGAAACTTCTTTGTAGGGAGAAGTTTAGAAGATTTCAATAACTATGTCACCACGATACCTTGATGGTTTATAAATGTGAGATGGTTTTATTAGTGTTGTTTTCTGAACCATGTAGTAAAACTGGAGAAGCACCATTTCAATAGCAGGAGTTATTAATATTTTGGCAAGGTTGGAGGATAACTGCCATGTACCATGCTCCTAGCAATTTAACTCATCCTTTTTTGGTCACTTCTATAAAGTAAGTAAGAGATCATCATCTAGTGTTTGCAAATATGTGGTATCTATGTTTCAGGCTGCCCCACTGTAAACTGCTTTCATTCCATTGTAAAAAGACAAATGTATTAAAAATAAGAATAACGGAGAAAATTGCTAAATACTACCTATATTAAGATTAAATATATTCTGGTTAAAGATGGCACTGTTCACAAACTTTTGGCAACACAATTATTATTGCTCCATTTTTGCTTTCTTTCTTGGTTTAGAAAATAAAAGTAGGCACAGTTTCCTAGGAGTACGTGCACTTTCTGTGTTGTGTGTGTGTGTGTGTGTGTTTTGTGTGTGTGTGTGTGTGTGTGTGTGCGTGCGCCAATTTGAACTCAATGGAGAATTAATGAATGTTTGCATTTTCACCAGCTACTAGCTTCCATCTTCTCTGCTGGTTAATGACATTTTGGGTACATGGCAAAACTTGCCAGTTTGGTTGTTAAAAGTCTGTTTAAATCTCAAACTAATTCAAATCCTATTTCCTCCTTACTCCCTTTCTATGCACAGACTTGTTGGGGATTGCTGGGTGTATCCAATGTATAGACTCTTGATAAGCTCTGGGGCACCTTTCTGGCACCAGTTTTGCCTACCCCATGTAAGATGTGGGCCCCATGAAGCTTCCTGTCACCATCTTTGGGACTTAAGTTGCCAACTTCTGGACAAAGAGGCAATGCCATTGCATGTCCTGTTACATATAAATGATATATGTATAGTATGGTGCTTCATAGATTTTAATTTAGAATACACTTCTGTAAAACTTCACTTCTATTCTACTATCATACATGTGCCTTTTCCCTCCACACTTGTGAAGACAGCAAATATATAACAATAAAAATTTAATTACCATGGCTGTTACATCTGGATGTTTCCACAAGCCTGCCATTTTGATCATAGCAGGCCATTGCTTGGTAACGATATCCTTGTCCACATTCCTTGATGTCTCCTTGTACTTTCATTCCCAACATCACTTCCACTTTTCCCTCTGGTAAAATACAGTCTGACCAGTTCCCCACAGGCTGTGCATTGTATTTGTCACAAGGACAATACTGAGTCTCAATCAGGGGATACAAATGGGAATTTTTACATTTTTCCTTCTTTTTACTTTTTCCTGTGGAAGACAATCAATTAGACAATTTAAGCTGGAAAATACCATTATGAATTTCACACATCCCTAAATTTTCTACTTTCCTAATTTCCTTTTCTCCATTTTTAACCTTATTTAACAGTAGCTTACAAATCCATGCTATTTTCTCACCCCCCAGTGAGTATACAGGCTCTTGTTGGTATTGTGTGCTTCGCATAGTAAAATTTGTATTGTTTTTTCAGAACACTCTTTTTCACATACTTTTAAATTATACTACATATACATTACATATATTTACCTCTCACTTTCATAAGCTGTGTTACATAGTTTCGACAGTCTTCATTACATAGGTGGTTCATGTTTTAACTTAAGTTCTGAATAGTCTACTAGCAACAATATTTTTAGGTTTCTTTTGCCATTGGCAATACTTCAGATGCACCAAGCTTTAGTTCTTGCTCACTATATTCCTGCTTTTAGTCATTATTATGGCTTAAAATACAGTTTTCAGATACAGAATTAATGCTATATCCCCCTTTCTAGGTGAGAAAGGATAATCTGAGGCTCTGATAGTGAGAATGGGTTAAGTAAATAAAGTAGCAACTTTTTCTTTTGTCCCCCAGGGACTCTGCTCCAAGCACTTTACAGTCTGCAGGTGGTCCACTAAAAGATCATGCCTACACTGGAAAATAATCTACCACACATTAGGGAGTCAGAGTTCAATTCTCAAGGCTTCCTTTTCTTTCTACTGAAAGAACATAATGCTTTTATCACTACCAACTGAATTTAAAATACACATCTGAATCCACTGGTATATTATCTTTCAAATACATTGTCAGAACTCTCTTAGTCTAACTTGTGTTTCTCTACTTTGACGTGCACTGGCTTTGGTGTCCCAGTTATTCTTACCAACAAGAGTGCGCTTTCTGGTTCTAACTGCACCACAGTCTCCATTGCATGAAGAAAACTTGGACCAGCTGGTCAATTGACAGTCATCCTGGCAGGGGATCTGGCAGGTTTGGGTAAGCGCTGGCACGGGGCCTGCATACTGTAGGCACTCATGGATTCCAGCCTGTCCTCCATCTTGCTTGCGACAAGTAATGGCTAAAAGAAAAACATCAAACTGTTATAACAAATTCAAACATCTAATTACTGTATAATTTAGAAGCTAACCTAACATTTGGTTAAGCAGTCAGAGAAAGCCTCTCTTAATTCCTTACTTACAGTAGAAATCTTATAGGAGTATTTCTAACAATCACAGTTGCCATTATATTGGTTTTGTAGTTTGTTGTTGTTAATAACACATAACCTTGAGTGATTTTTGTGGCACAGAAAAGTGGACACATGCACACTTGGCATTTAGCAGTTTTAATTATGTGTATTCAGGGTTTCAATTGATGTCACATGCAGGATATTTAGAAATAAAGTTTTAAGAATGTAAGACAAATCATACATGGGTTCTGATAATAGTTTATGTTGAGCATAGGATGTTTGCAGAGAGACTGGAAGACACCAGGTACCTCTAATATTGTTTGATATTGTTTGATATCATTGGACACACTAGAATATCTATGAAAAAGTGTTTTAGTGGCCACAAGCTGGTTAGTAGGTTGAGGTCAGGAAGGTGTGTTTATAGAACTTATCTTGAGACTGCATTGGCATGGAAAGCATGTTCACTGTAGTACACTGCAAGTTTACTAGGATGGGTTGGAATGATGAATGGATGGGCAGTGTCCAAGTCCTCTATCTCCTCCTTCTACAAGTTCTTCACATGCACAAACATCAACTTTGCATTTAAAAATGTTCAATAATCTTAATTTATTAAGTTAAATGTGTATTTCTAGAATTACATAAAAAATCAAAGTTTCAATGGATAGAAATTATTTCTTCTAAGATACTGTTCTACTGACTTAAAATAAGAAATACTATTTTTATTTATTGGACACACACACACACACACGATTGCTTTACGGTAACAAGTCTTAAAGAAAAAGAGCATGTATGTGTAAAGCCCATTTTCTCTAAGCCATTTCCTTCCCATTGGTTTTAAAAACAACTCACTTATTAATTGAGGAAACAGATGAAACATTTAAACCTTGGTCCTGAAGTTGTCCTCACTGAATTATCTTAAACGGCCTCATTCAGAGTGATTTACATGGCTTTTTCAGGTTTATGGTCTAGGCTGAAACTGCAGCTGATCTCTGCCCTCTTCAGGGTTCCATCACCGTGAAATCAAGGTCAAGGAGCCTGACATGTTTGACACTGCTACACCTGACATTTGGAAGCAGGATTGACCCTTTTAAATACTTTAAACTTAGTGAGTGGTGATGACTCATGGACAAATTGCCCAGGGCACAGAGGGCCTCAGGTTAGATAACATTCTCTGGATCTATGTACTAAAACCTCAGGCCTAGGAGTGCAAGGCTTTGTAACAGAGTGTGTAAATGGACATAACTAGCAATTTTAGCAAGGCAAGATGTTCTCTGTGTAGTTGAACACAACTTAATGCAACTGCTTTAGTCCTAACATAAAAGACCCTTCTAAATTGTTCAAATGTGGACGTACTTCCCTATTTCTTAGCTTTAGATGTGCTTTTCATTTAGTGCACACGACTTTGGAAGAGACAATTTGTCAGAAAAGAATAGGGGCCCTCAGATTTTTAAAAGTGTGAAAATCCTGGTAGGGTGAACAGTGGTGGCCTTGATGAATGTTAGATGACAGAAAAAAAAACCAAACAAACATTAAGTGTCTCAAAGAGAATCTACCCACTTGAGGGAGGACACATCTGGTGATCTGCATTTATCATAGTGGTCTAAGATAGAGGTTCTCAGGTCTGGCTGTAGATTATAATCCCCTGGATTACCTTTGGAAATACCTATGCCCTTGCTAAACTCTAATATTCTGATTTCCCTGGTTGAGGTTGGGGTCCTGATAATTACAATACTTTTTAAGCTTTCTGATGATTTAATTATGCAGGCTATATGAGAACCACTGCTCTAGTTGGCAATGTATTTCCACCTGCATCAGAAACATCTAGAATGCTATTAAACTTGAAGATCCCTGGACCCAGGAAGAATTCCATAATCTGGACCCATCCAGATAATGAGGTATCTGTTATGGGGTCAAAGAATATGTACTTTTTTTCAAGATGCTCGGGTGATCCTTAGGCACATTCAAGTTTGAGACCCACTAGGTTGAATATTCAAGGTACAGGAAGGGTTCTGGTAAACGCATATGGCTAAGACAGAAAGTCCTTCTTAGTTACCTAATTGCCCTGGTACCATGCTAAGCTTTGGGAAACAATGGCTGAACAGTGTATGAACTAAAAGAGCTCTAAACTTGGAGTGCAAAGGACGGGCATGACAGAAACAGACAGGGAATAGATTAAAAAAAGAGCATCCATGTAGTTTGGAAGAACATCTGTAGCATGATATAGGAGAAATCCCCAAGATGCAGGCTACAAATGAGCTGATGTGATTCTGAAGTTCTTTCTACATCTGTCATTCGGAAGCAGGACTGACCCTTTTAAATACTTTAAACTTAGTAAGTGCTGATGGCTCATGGACAAAGTTGTCCCAAGGATGCTCAAAAGAAACAATCGATAACCAGAAAAATATTAAAATCTTTACTAATCAGGATGTGCCGGAGCCTCAAGAATGATATATTTGGAAAATAACACATCTGATCATATGAGAATCCTAACTGTGAAGAGGGTTGCAGTGTTTATAACTAAAAGACAATTAAAAATTACCAAACTAAATTTGGGTTCTTTGAAATGAGACTACTTTTACCTATTCATCCAATTTACTCTTTGAAGCAGACTTGAATTTCTCTTTTGAGAAATTAGATAAAACTGACTGAGGTTCTCTAAGGGTCTTTCTTACAAATTTTATTTCAGAATTGCTCCAACCACTATCCTATTACATGACACCAAAAAGAAAAACAAAATGAAATAATACTTCTACCAATACAATCCCAGAAACAATTTATTTTGTGCAGATATATAGTATTCACATAAATTGGAATCCCTTTTCCCCATATACCTGCACTACAAAAAATCTTAAGTACCTCTGCTAGCTGAAAAGAAAAAAAAATTGTAAAATTCCCACAGCTATTCTCAGAAACTCACTCAGCACTTTACACCCCTCATCTGAGATTTTACACAGTGTACTTTTGGAATAAATTACTCACACAATGTTATCCAAACAAGGGGCAACAGCACCATTTGTACAATATATTGAAAATTTCTCCTACATCTCAACTTGTTTGTATTCTGACTTAGAGGAAACACAACAATTTAAACATAGAAATGCAATCTGAAATGAACTTCCTACTATTAGGGCGAAGAAAATACAAATGTTCGGAAAGGAAACCATCTGGTCTCTCAACTTTGTAAATCTTAAAAATCATTTCTAAAACTGTGTGGTTTGAACTGTAGAAAAGATTGATCATACTACGAGCATAGTTTCTTAGCACACCAGAAAACTACATATACACAGACAATTGTATCTGTATTTATAGGTGAAGTATGTATATGTGATATCTAATGATTACACAAGTTCCCCTTTGAGCTGAAGCCTTGTTAGCAAGATGGGGCAAAAACCACGTTACCCTACAGATAATTCACCACAAAAGCTTCTCAGTGAGATCAGCAAAAATCAAAATAATTATTTTAAAGTAAAATTCCATATTTAACTCTATGTTGATTATATCCATTTACTTCATTTATTTTATTCATATAAAGCACAACAATTTTTATATAAGTGATATAGGACAGGCTGTTCCTGGTAGGTTGAAAGCATGGGAGGAATCAATATGACTGATTTGTGGGTTACATATGAATCAAGTTAAGCAAGCTTAGCCCATCAATATTGGGAAAATGGTGTAAAGATAAATAATAAAGTTTCTTCAACAAATAAATGCTATGAAAAAGGGAGCTAGAACGGTTGTTAGATAAGTGACCTAAGAAATACCCGAACCAGATGTGACGTGGAGACCATTTTGAACCTTAGTTTGAACAAACTATACATAAACATTTTTGAGACACTGGAGAAAAATTAAACAGGTTTGAATATTAGATAGTTGGAAAGAACTGTTTATTTTCTTTGATGTAATAATAACACTATTGCTCTTATGTTAAAATGCGCAAGTATTTATGGATGATATATATCTTACTTGGAAGTTGCCGTAAAATACTCTAGCAAAATTCTTTCTGTGTGGAGAGTGACAGATGACCAAGAATAGCAATACGTTAAGAACTGCTAAACCTGAGTCAATGATGACTACATGGCTAGTACTCATTATATTAGTCCCTCTATTTTTGTGTATCTTTGAAACTTTCCATAAATTTAAAATAAAAGGTTAGTACGTTGAATAAGTAGAATTAATTCTAGAATGCTTCCATGTAAATTGAGTTTTAAGATGTGTTTTAAAGAGAAAAATAATAAAGGTTCATGGACTGAAAGGGAATAGATAACACAGGCTGAGCTAAGAGGACGTGGATATCTGTGTTATGCATACATGAGTGCATAAATGGAAGGCTACTGACGCAGCTCTGAAGCACATCAAAATGGAATTCTGAGTGTAACTGCTCATCTTCATTTTTGAAGAGGAATGAAATTTCTTTATTATTCAAGTTTCAGAAGAAGAGAGAGTTCTACTGGTCAGTGAATTACTCTTCAGCGTGTAAGGCCATGCACTCATTTTGTTTGAATAATCAGAGTGAAATAAATTGCCTGATCTAAAATGGGCACAAAGAAGTTCATTACAGAAAACTGAATAGGATCAATGCCTTAGTGCACGGAAAGCTGTTGGATTATATGTAGCAAATGGTTCAAAGAGCTCTGTGACCTTATTTATCAAACTGAACAATATTAACATGGTTTATACCACTGCACTAATGTCTGAGCAGCATTAGAGATAGAACATGATCAGCTCATTGAGTAATTAAATGAATTATTTTTTTCCTATAGTTTTATGAAAAACATGACAATAGTGAGAATAAATCATGTAGAAATGAAGAAGAAAAAGCTTAATGTGAGTGGGAGCTAGCTTCCAAGAGACCTAATTGTGCTTGGAAATAAGATCAAACCTATAAATAATGCAAGAGGGCTCCAGTTGTTTAGTAGGTAGATATAATGATCCTGGTCTTTCTCTGTGTAAAAGAGATTTTCACCGAGAAGTTTGCCAAATTATAGTTCCTAATTACAATTTGTGACTGTAGCCCTGGCACAATAGAAAGAAATGGACTTGTACTTTTTATTGATCCTAAATAGTTACCAGTGATCCCTAGTCTCACTGATGTGTATACTATATGTGAGAATACTAGGATGAAAACTTACTAGGACATAATAATCAGTTCCCAGTGGAGTAGCTCAGACTGAGGTTGGCTAAGATCTCCAGTTGGGATCTGGGAAGGGTTAACTAACCGCATCACAACACACGGGGCATCCAAGAACAATCACACACACAGCACGTGCCAAGCTTATTTTATGAGCTACTATTTACAAAATGGCAAATGTTAATAAGCATTTTATGACAGATCTCCCAGAGAGATGTAAAACACAATCCAAATCCCCAAATTAACTAGGATGCTAGTATTCAAAGGAAGTTAGAGATAAACATTTTAAAATATAAATAATTCTAGAAGTTTTAAATAAGGTATACATAACTGAAGAGTATAAAACCTGGGTAATAACTAATAAATACATCAGCCAAAAAAGGGAATAAAAATTATGTCTTGATAAAATTTCCTTAAAGCAGGCTCCTTCTCTCTTTTCTACCTAGTTCTTCTTCCACTTTTTTCTTCCTATTGCAGAACTCTCTTTTGAAAATTAACAGATAAATGTGCCCTGCCAGGATAAACTGGCCCAGATATTATGAGCCTAACCTCAATAATGCCTCTAAAATGTAAACTTTAAGGAAACAACAAAGTGGATCAGAGTTTTCGGCAATGGGTGATGCCAAGTCCATCAACACAGATTAAACCATGTAACTTAAGCTTATTTGTTTACAAATATATAAGAGCATAAAATGTAGTTAAATTATTACACTGCACATTCTGTATTTAGATTTAACTTTGTTAGGAGATAATTAGAACTTTCTTTTACTTTTACTTTTTTAAAAGACTTTTCTTTTATAATTTTTAACCAGTAAGTGACAAAGGATGAGGACTCCCAGGGCCAGGAGGGCCTCTCCTATGCAAGGCATATTATTGAAATATTTTTTCTTTTTTGTGGTCTAGATTTGAGAATGCATCCAAATTATGTTGGCTTCCATCTAAAGAGACTGATGTCACATCTCAGTGATCAGTGACATTACAACAAATGTTCCTTGGCCGGCAAGGAAACAGAGGGGCTGATAGCTTAGGCTAGACTTGGTAGACCCTGGAAAATATTAACCCTAGTTCCATCTAATCTACAGCAAGTACACTTGGCATGATGATCCACACGGAGATTGAGCAAGAGCATATTTGCAGTCATTTTTATGATATGTCTACTTTGAATCTTTGCAACTTTAAAAAATTCTACTCTTGGTAGAAACATGTCACAAAGTAATAAACACTGGAATGATGCATACACGTCTAAGAAGTAGTTATTGACATTGCTTCTTAGGGTAGTTATAAAGAAAAAAAAATCAAAGCATCCAAAATTGATATTATTATGGTCATATATTTTATTTCTAATGCAAATTTTATGGTAATTCTATCTATAGTTATTATGGCTAGGTTTCAGTTATATAGCCACTGACCAAGCAATAATTTAGCTTTCTAAATACCATCTGAACTGTATAAATATGAACAGAGAGAAGAGACAGTGGAGGTAATAGTTTTATTAAAAGTTGATACACTAGTGACTTGAATAGTATGAAACAAATGTAAGCTGTCTATTCATTTAAAAGTTAAAATAGAATATGGCTAGATTTCACGTTACTTGCATTTCTCTTTTATTGACAATATTATAGGGAAGATGACTATTTCAAAGGACCTCTAAAATTTCCATATGGAGTTTAACAAAGATTCAGACTTTAGAGTTGCCAAATCCTGTCAATTTCATCTTTAAAAACCTCTTTTTAGTTCTTACGTCATTAGACAAAATTTCCTGGAATATAACATTCTTAATACCCAAAGCCTTGTAAAAATCCTTCACTACTTTTTCTTTTTTAAAAATAAAAAAAAAAAAATCTATCTTTGCCCCTTGCCTCTAATTCACTCACGGGAATCCTAGGCAAACTGGTCAGTGAGCTGTTCCTAAACATAAAGATTTTACTTCTTGCCTTTTTGCTTGAGTCATCTTATATTTAAATACTGTTTCTCTTTCACCATGCCCTATAGTGGTTATCTTTTTTTTTCAATTCTTCAGTGGTTATTGTGTAAATATACTACTAATGTATGAATATGACTGTAACCCAAGTCATATATACATGTATTATGTTTTCTACCATGCTAAGTTAAATGAGTCTATTTGTTATACACTTTTTTTTTTTTTTTTTTTTTTTTGAGACACAGTTTCACTCTTGTTTCCTGGGCTAGAGTGCAAGGGTACAATCTCAGCTTACTGCAACCTCTGCTTCCCAGGTAGAAGCGATTCTCCTGCTTCAGCCTCCCAAGTAGCTGCGATTACAGGTATGCACCACCATGCCCAGCTAATTTTGTATTTTTTTAGAAGAGACAGGGTTTCTCCATATTGGTCAGGCTGGTCTCTAACTCCCAACCTCAGGTGATCCGCCTGTCTTGGCCTCCCAAAGTACTGGGATTATAGGCGTGAGCCACGGAGTCTGGCCTTATTATACATTTTTAATATCTCAAGAGGCTGGGCCTAGTACCATGAAGGCAATGTGAAACATGTAGCATGCATTCAATAAATATTTATTTTATGAGATAATGAATTATAGTCAGAAAGTTTGGATTGGTTTTTAAACACCCGAGTTACCTGTTTTCACAGCTTTCTGAAAGAGCATATTAACAAATGTACAGCTCAGCTCTGTACACTAAGATGATATAAATTTTATTTAAAAGTACAGATTCTGCACTATTGCTATAGACTGAGTTGTGTCTCCTACAAATTCACATGTTGAAGTCACCAGTGTGATGGTGCTATCTGAAGATGTGGTCTTTGGGAGGTAATTAGGTTTAGATGAGGTCATGAATGTGAGGTTCTCATGATGGCATTAGTATCCTTCTCAGATAAGACCAGAGAGCACTATCCCTCTCTCTTTCTTTCTCTCTCCCCCTTTCCCCTTGCTTTCTCTCTCTGCCGTGTGCCTTCTCTTCCATGTAAAGGCACAGCGAGAAAACAGTTGTCTGCAAGTCAGGAATAGGCTTTTTCCTGGAACCAACTTGGCTGGCACCTTCACCTTCACATGCACCACAACTGGGAGAAATAAATTTCTGTTTAAGCTACATGATTTATGGTGTTTTGTTATAGAAGCCCAAGAAGCCCGGCGAAACCATCACCACAACCCCTTAAGCATTTGTTTTATAAAAGATTTCTAATGTTTCTACAGAACTTAAAGAAGATACCCAGTATGTAGCAGAGTAGCTAATCCAATTTAGAGAAGATTAGGCAAAAATTACTGGTGATTCTGGCAATAATTGATATAAAATCCTGCTTCACCATTGTGTCACTTTTCCTTTCAATGTATAGAACTGGGTCATAAATAAACACAAAATTCCTATGTGCTTTTCAAGCTTTCAGGAGTGTATAAATTTTCTTTTAAAGCACTTCGTGTTCTAATATATCAGAAAAAATTTTCACATAGTTTTGACATATATAAAATACAGATTTTTATCAAGACTGCATTTACTTGATTAGAAGAGACTCTACCTATATTCTTACTCCTGTGTTATATTAACTCATTTCTGGGTAAGGATGATTCTCACAAAGTTGCTTTACAGTGAATGCCAGTGCTGAGATTATAAGTAGTTACAGTTTACATTTTTTCTTTCCCCAGAAGATTTAGGATTGATGCAGTTTACAATTTTTTTTCTTTTTTCTTTTTAATTGCATTTTAGGTTTTGGGGTACCTGTGAAGAACATTCAAGATTGTTGCATAGGTACACACATGGCAGTGTGATTTGCTGCCTTCCTCCCCATCACCTACATCTGGCATTTCTCCCCATGCTATCCCTCCCTAACTCCCCACCCCTTGCTGTCCCTCCCATATTTCCCCCTGACAGACCCCAGTGTGTGATGTTCCCCTCCCTGTGTCCACATGTTTTAATTGTTCAACACCCACCTATGAGTGACAACATGCAGCGTTTGATTTTCTGTTCTTGTGTCAGTGTGCTGAGAATGATGGTTTCCAGGTTCATCCATGTCCCTACAAAGGACACGAACTCATAGTTCTGTGTGTACTTAGTAAATTAAGTGAATGTTCAGCTTCTGGGTATGATTTGTCATGTTCTATTTAAAGGAATTTTGAGGCCTGGACTGTTTTTCTCTCCTGTCTTCTGTAGCCCACGTATTTTCTGGTTTCACCTTTAGCCCCTTTTTAATTTTTATTTTTACTACTGAGGTTCTTAGAGTCAACATTTTATTCCTAGCCACCCCCGCAACAAGCATGCCACAATTTCATCCTTAAAGGCAGATATTTTACTACTGTCCCCGTGTTTAAAGTCTGCTACTTTCATAACTATAAAATAGTTTCTTTATTGCTGAATTGAATTTGTATACTTCTTCCCAAGTGACAAGATAAATTCCAGGGATTTTCTCATCCTATTGGGTAATGGTTATTCATTAATAATTAATAATTCATCTAATAATATTCAGTAGTATTAGAAATTGTGACTATATCATTGGTTACATGGCTTTTGGGTTTAGATCAAAGGTCAGCAACTTTTTTCTGTAAAAGACTACATGGTAAATATTTTTGGCTTTGTAGGCCATATGATCTCTTTCACAGTTACTCAGTTTTGCCTTGTATTGTGAAAGCAGCTATAGGCAGTAGGTAAAAAAATGGTTGTAGCTGTGTTCCAATAAAACTAATTACAAAAAACAGGCTGTGGGCTGGACTTGGCTCACAGGCCATAGTTCGCTGACTCCTGGCACAGACAAGTAGATTGATAAAAGCCATGCAATAAACATTTCTATCTCTAGAATCACACAATGGTAAAGTTAGCTATCTCATATCTTAGTTACGTGATATTGTTCAAGTGAGAGTACAAGTAAGGACACAATAAAGTTAATAACATTTAAGATACATTCTTTAAAAGAAACGCTTAAAGTTTCAACAAATACAAACTTTTTAGGGTAAAAAGAAATCTATTAATGGTAAGGTGTAATTGCTTTTACTCATATATATAATACAAGTTGTATTTTAGAGCTCTTAGCTTTTTCTGTACCTTCAGCAATTCACTCTATGGTAATGTTACCCCAATTTCCATCTGCTATCCCTGCTGTCTCTACAGCTACATTTCTACATTCAAGTGCATACCTGGATATTTCAACTTGGCTAACCCTACCATGACCTCAAATATAAAATGTATAAAATACGTTTTCCAAAATTAGCTCTACTTTTAGATCCAGGAATTTTCACCAATATAACTCTTCTTAAACTATAAATGTTGGAGTTAAAGAATCGTAAGATCAGCTTTGACTCTTTTATCTCTCCTTCTATTGTCTGCTACTAAGTCCCCAAAATGTTTCCCTCTATAATATGTCCACTATCCATTTATTTTTGCCTATTTTTATTACTGTTGTTTCTATGACTTCAACCTTGCATTGCTACAGCAGCATACTAGCTGGCATTCAGGCCCATGTGTCTTATCTTTCTAATTTATTCTGTGCACGCTGACAGATAAAACACTGCTTTCATCAGGTCCTTGCTCATACCACTTATCGAACAAGGTCTAAAATACTGATCTGGACATTTATAGCCTTCCACAAAATCACCCCAGGCTTCAGATCACATCTTCAGAGCCTCAATCCACCCACTTTTTTTGTGAACACATTTAATGTTTTTGTTTTTCTTACCTCAAACACTTAGCTTAGAGAATTGATCTTATTTTATGTTCTTTTATCCTCTCTTCTTCTTCTAATATTATGGTACAGGTCAAGTCCCAACCCATACTTTAAGTCTTTTCTCAGCTCTTTAGCTTCAAATGATTGGCCTTGCAATTGATAAGTTTCAGTCTTTAATTCTTACTTGTTGGGTGACATTAACAGTGATCTAATTTCCCTAACAAATAAAAGCTCTCTAGTTTAAACATCTTCATTCTTTCCTATCATTTACAGCTTCTTCTACAGTCTTCTGAACATAGTAACAGTGGAATGAGCAACTGAAATTAGAAAGTCTGACACACTAGTGGGGACAGAGAGTGGCTTCTCTATAGTCTCTGCTGTCTGATTTAAAGTTTACTATACAATTATTTCTGTCATTGAAAAATAGCACAAGTTCATTTTTTTAAGTCTCTGACCACATAAGTATGGACAAAGATGAAAATAGCAAGAATTTGGCAGCTTAATAATGTGGAGTTCTGAAAACAGCCATGACCATCAAAGGAAGAAAATTTTGCCTTCTTGCAAGGAAAATATATTTCTCCACTCTTAATTTTCTCCATTTCATGTTTCTATAGAAATATAAGCTGTAAGAATCTTTCATTTACTCAGGCAACAAAGAAAAAGACTGTCTTCATATGGAAGTTAAAGGGGTTGTTACGAATATATTTAAGAAGAAATCACTTGTTATAATGCAACTTTCTCTTCCCAGATACCCTGAAAATACATAAGATTGCTGAGGTACAACAAGCTGTTTGACAGGTATGCCAACATTAGGAAGCACTATGTAAGTACAGGCAGAGAAAGAGACACCAGTCACAGGAAATCAAAAAAAGACCAATCAGAAAGATAGGAGAAAGTAGCTGATGATGCTAAAGACCCTTTTATCTCAGAGGGAGTGGGTAACAAGTATTTGGTACTACAAGATGGCCATCCAGGATGAAGAATAAACAGTTTTCTGATTTGGAAATGAAAGGGTTCGTGGTAATCACAGAAAGAAGAGTATTTGTATGGACTGCCTATCAAAACCCAAAGGCCCATATATATACATTCAGTTGGGTTATGAACAAAAGGGAAAATAAATTAACATTTAATGAAGACAGCATGTTCCAAGTGCGGTAAGGCTTTTGTGTTCTTAGCCTTAAAGGGAAAAAATGAATCATCCAAGGTTGTGCAGCTTATACTGAACAATTTGGAACTGAAGCTGCTTTTACACTTGTGCTGCTTCTACTTTATTGTGTATTTCCTCCAGTTGTGTTTTATAAAAATATAGCTTTCATCTGCTTTACCTAATTTTGGTTCACATTTTGATCTCTGGGTATTTGTGCGTATGTTATGAAAATTTGAATAATCCTAAAAGATTATTTGGGCCAACCCCCCCTTTTTTTTTAATTTAAATAAACTGAGATCCAGAAAGGTGAAGGGATGAGTAAGACACAATGTATTTATTAGTAAAAGAACCTAAGACTAAAACTTATATTTCCTGATTGCCAAACTCATGCTCATTTTCATTATAAACTCTACATAGAACCCAAAATGGGAGATGACCCAAGATGGCCAAATAGGAACAGCTCTGGAGTGCAGTTCCCAGTGAGAATGCAGAGGGTGAATGATCACCACATTTCTAAATGAATTTTTACTGCCCACAGACCAGGAGATTCCTGGGAGCAAAAGTGCCACAAGTCTCCAGCAGGGCTGTTTCAGCTGGCACAGTGGGTATCCACAAAAAAATTCACACAAATTTGGGTGGCTGTTTCAACTGGCACCTGGAATGCCTGGGAGACAAAGTCGCCCATACAACTGAAAAAAAGGGGGCTAAAACAGGGAGCCTGATGACCTGGCTCAGCAGGTCCCACCCCCACAAAGACCAGCAATCCATAATGCTCTGGATTGAGAGTTTCACAGGAAGCACAGCTGGACCTGGGATGGTCTAGCTCTGTGGGGGGAAGGGCATCCGCCATTAACAAGGCAGTCCACCACTACTGAGGTAGTCTGCCATTATCGAGGCAATTCACCATTAGTGAGGCAATTCACCATTAGTGAGGCAATCCGCCATTACCAAGGCAGTCCGCCATTACTGAGGCAGACCACCATTACTAAGGCAGTTCTATCTATACCACTATAAACAAAACTGCAAGGAAGTTCACACAGTAGCTGAGCAGAACCCACGGCAGCTCAGCAACACCTCTGCTGGTAGACTGTGACTAGGCTCCCTCCTCACTGGGCAGGGCATCTCTGAAAAAAGGCAGAAGCACATCAGGAACTTATAAATAAAGTCCCACGTTGCCAGGACAGAGCACCTGGGAAAAAAGAGCAGTTATGAGTTCCGCTGCAGAAGACTTAAACATACCTGCCCAGCAGCTCTGAACAGAACAACAGAGCTCACAGCTCTGCACTAGATCTCCTATAAGGGACAGACTGTCTCCTCAAGCAGCTCCCTGACCCCCATATATCCTAAGAGACACCTCATAAAGGAGAGCTCAGGCTGACATCTGGCGGGTAACCTTCTGGGACAAAGATAACAGAAAAAGAAACTGGCAGCAACCCTTACTGTTCTGCAGCCACTGCAGGTGATCCCCAGACAAGCAGGGTCTGCAGTGGACCTCCAGCAGTGCTATAGCAAAGGGGCCTGTTAGAAGGAAAACTAAAAAACAGAAGAAATAACTTCATCATCAACAAAAAGGACGTCCACTCAGAGACACCATTTGAAAGTCACCAACTACAAAGACCACAGGTAGATAAACCCACAAAGATGGGAAGAAACAAGCGCAAAAGGATGAAAACACCCAAAACCAGAAAGCCTCTCCTCCTCCAAGGGATCACAACTCCTCACCAGCAAGGGAACAAGGCTGGATGGAGAATGCGCCTGATGAATTGTCAGAAACAGGCTTCAGAAAGTGGGTAATAACAAACTTCTGTGAGCTAAAAGATCATGTTCTAAACCCAATGCAAAGAAACTAAGAACCTTGAAAAAAGATTTGATGAAATGCTAATGAGAATAAACAGCTTAGAGAAGAACATAAATCAATTGATGGAGCTGAAAAACACAACACTAGAACTTCGTGAAACATATACAAGTTTCAATAGCCGAATTGACTAAGCAGAAGAAAGGATATCAGAGATTGAAGAACAACTCAATGAAATAAAATGAGAAGGCAAGATCAGAGAAAAAAGAGTGAAAAGAAATGAACAAATCCTCCAAGAAATATGGGATTATGTGGAAAGACCTAATCTATGTTTGATAGGTGTACCTGAATATGACAGAGAGAATGAATCCAAATTGGAAAACACTCTTTAGGATATTAACCAGGAGAAACATCCCCGATCTAGCAAGGCAGGCCAATATTCAAGTCCAGGAAACATAGAGAACACCATAAAGGTATTCCTCAGGAAGAGCAACCCCAAGGCACATAACTGTCAGATTCACAAGGGTTGAAATGAAGAAAAACATGCTAAGGGCAGCCAGAGAGAAAGGTCGGGTTACCCACAAAGGGAAGCCCATCAGACTTACCCGGATCTCTCAGCAGAAACCTTACAGGCCAGAAGAGAGTGGGGGCCAATACTCAACATCCTTAAAGAATTTCAACCTAGAATTTCATATCCAGCCAAACTAAGGTTCATAAGCGAAGGAGAAATAAAATCCTTTATGGACAAGCAATTGCTCAGAGATTTCATCACCACCAGGCCTGCCTTACAAGAGCTCCTGAAAAAAGCACTAAAGAAGGAAAGGAAAACTAGTACCAGCCACTCCAAAAATGCACCAAATGGTAAAGAGCATTGACAGAATGAAGAAACTGCATCAACGAATGGGCCAAATGACCAGCTAGCATCAAAATGGCAGGATCAAATTCACACATAACAATATTAACCTTAAATGTAAATGGGCTAAATGCCCCAATCAAAAGACATAGACTGGCATATTGGATAAAAAGTCAAAACCCTTCAGTGTGCTGTATTCAGGACACCCATCTCATGTGCAAGGATACACACAGACTCAAAATAAAGCGATGCAGAAAGATTTACCAAGCAAATGGAGAGCAAAAAAAAAAAAAAAAAAAAAAAAAAAAAAGCAGGAGTTGCAATCCTAGTCTCTGATAAAACAGACTAAAGCAACAAAGATAAAAAGAGATGAAGAAGGGCATTACATAATGGTAAAAGGATCAATGGAAAAGAAGAGCTAACAATCCTAAATATATATGCACCTAATACAGGAGCAGCCAGATACATAAAGCAAGTTCTTAATGACCTACAAAGAGACTTAGACTCCCACACAATAATAGTGGGAGACTTGAATACCCCATTGTCAATATTAGACAGATCAATGAGACAGAAAATTAACAAAGATATCCAGGACTTGAACTCAGACCTGGACCAAGCAAACCTAATAGATATTTACAGAACTCTCCACCCCAGATCCACAGAATATACATTCTTCTCAGCACTTACTTCATTGCACTTACTTCAAAATTGACCACATAATTGGAGTTACATCACTCCTGAGCAAATGCAAAAGAATGGAAATCATAATAGTCTCTCAGACCATAGTGTAATAAATTAGAACTCAGGATTAAGAAATTAACTCAGAACCGCACAACTTCATGAAAACTGAACAACTGGCTCTTGAATGTTAACTGGATAAACAATGAAATGAAGGCAGAAATAAAGATGTTCTTCCAAACCAATGAGAACAAAGACACAATGTATCAGAATCTCTGGGACACATTTAAAGCAGTGTCTAGAGGAAAATTTGTAGCAATAAATACCCACATGACAAGCAAGGAAAGATCTAAAATCCACACCCTATCATCAAAATTGAAAGAGCTAGAGGGGCAAGATCAAAAAAACTCAAAAGCTAGCAGAAGACAAGAAATAACTAAGATCAGAGCAGAAATGAAGGAGATAGAGACACAAAAAGCCCTTCAAAAAAAAAATCAATAAATCCAGGAGCTAGTTTTTTCTAAAAGATAACAAAATAGAAAGACCATTAGCCAGATTAATAGAAAAGAGAGAAGAATCAAAGTGATTCAATAAAAAATGATAAAGAAGATATCACCACAGATTCCACAGAAAAACAAACTATAATCAGAGATTACTACAAACAACTCGATGTACATAAACCAGTAAACCTGGAAGAAATGGATAAATTCCTGGACACCTGAACCCTTCCAAACCTAAACCAGGAAGAAGTCGAAACCCTCAATAGATCAATAACAAGGGCTGAAGTTGAGGCAGCAATTAATAACCTACCAACCAAAAATGGTCAGGTCCAGACGGGTTCACAGCCGAATTCTACCAGACATACAAAGAGGAGTGGGTACCACTCCTTCTGAAACTATTCCAAACAATTCAAAAAGGAGGAATCCTTCCCACATCATTTTATGAGACCAGTATCATACTGATACCAAAACCCGGCAAACACTCAACAAGAAAAGAAAACTTCAGGCCAATATCCATGATGAATATAGATGCAAAATCTTCAATAAACTACTAGCAAACCAATTGCAACAGCACATTAAAAAGCTTATCCATCACGTTTAAGTAGACTTCATCCCAGGGATGCAAGGCTGGTTCAACATACACAAGTCTATAAACGTAATCCACCACAAAAACAGAACCAAAGACAAAAGCCACATGATTATATCAATACATGCAGAGAAGGCCTTCGACAAAATTCAACAGCCCTTCATGCTAACAACTCTCAATAAACTAGGTATCAGTGGAACGTATCTCAAAATAATAAAAGCTATTTACGACCAACCTACAGCCAATATCATACTGAATGGGCAAAAACTGGAAGCATTCCCTTTGAAATCTGGCACTAGACAAGGATGCCCTCTCTCACAACTCCTATTCAATATAGTGTTGGAAGTTCTAGCCAGAGCAATTAGGCAACAAAAAGTAATAAAGGGTATTCAAATAGCAAAGGAGGAAGTCAAATTGTCTCTATTTGCAGACAACATGATTGTATATTTAGAAGACCCTACTGTCTCAGCCCCAAATCTAATGAAACTGACAAGCAACTTCAGCAAAGTCTCAGGATACAAAATCAATGTGCAAAAATCACAAGCATTCCTATACACCAATAACAGACTTAAAGACAGCCAAATCAAAAACGAACTGCCATTTGCAATTGCTGCAAAGAGAATAAAATACCTAGAAATATAACTAACAAAGGATATAAAGGACCTCTTCAAGGAGAACTACAAACCACTGCTCAATGAAATAGAGGACACAAACAGATGGAGAAACATTCCATGCTCATGGTTAGGAAGAATCCATATTGCGAAAATGGCCATATATCCCAAAGTAATTTATAGATTCAATGCTATCCCCATCAAGCTACCACTGACCTCCTTCAAAGAACTGGAAAAAACTACCTTAAACTTCATATGGAACCAAAAGGGAGCCCACATAGCCAAGTCAATTCTAAGCAAAAAGAACAAAGCTGGAGGCATCATGCTACCTGACTTCAAACTATACTACAAGGCTACAGTAATCAAAACAGGATGGTACTGGTACCAAAACAGAGATATAGACCAATGGAACAGAACAGAGGCTTCAGAGGCAATGCCATACATCTACAACCATGTGATCTTTGACAAACCTGACAAAAAGAAGCAATGGAGAAAGGATTCCCTGTTTAATAAATGGTGTTGGGAAAACTGGCTAGCCATGTGCAGAAAGCAGAAACTGGACCCCTTCCTGACACCTTACACCAAAATTAACTCCAGATGGATAAAAGACTTAAACATAAGACCTAACACCATAAAAACCCTAGAAGAAAATTTAGGCAAAACCATTCAGGACATAGGCATAGGCAAGGACTTTATGACTAAAACACCAAAACCATTGGCAACAAAAGCCAAAATAGACAAGTAGGACCTAATTAAACTCCACAGTTTCTGTACAGCAAAAGAAACAATCATTAGATTGAACTGGCAACCAACAGAATGGGAAAAATTTTTTACAATTTACCCATCTGACAAAGGGCTAATATCTAGAATCTACGAAGAACTAATACAGATTTACAAGAAAAAAACAAACAAGCCCATTCAAAAGTTGGCGAAGGATATGAACAGACACTTTTCAAAAGAAGACATATATGAGGCCAACAAACATATGAAAAAATGCTCATCATCACTGGTTATTAGAGAAATGCAAATCAAAACTACATTGAGATACCATCTCACACCAGTTAGAATGGTGATCATTAAAAAATCTGGAGACAACAGATGCTGGAGAGGATGTGGAGAAATAGGAACACTTTGTTGGTGGGAGTGTAAATTAGTTCAACCATTGTGGAAGACAGATCCTCGAGGATCTAGAAATAGAAATTCCATTTGACCCAGCAATCCCATTACTGGGTATATACCCAAAGGATTATAAATGATTCTATTATAAAGACACATGCACACATATGTTCATTGTGGCACTGTTTACAATAGCAAAGACCTGAACCAACCCAAACATCCATCGTTGAGAGACTGCACAAGGAAATTGTGGCACATATACATCATGAAATACTATGCAACCATCAAATACAATGAGTTCACGTCCTTCGTAGGGACATGGATGAATCTGGAAACCATCATTCTCAACAAACTGACACAAGAACAGAAAATCAAACACTGCATAGTATCACTCATAGGCAGGTGCTGAACAATGAGAACACATCGATACAGGGAGGGGAGCATCACACACTGAGGTCTGTTGAGGGGATTAGGGGAGGGATAATGGGGGTAGGGAGTTGGGGTGGGATAACATGGGGAGAAATGCCAGATACAGGTGAAGGGAATGGAGGCAGGAAACCACATTGCCATGTATGTACCTATTCAACAATCCTGTATGTTATGCACATGTACCCCAGAACCTAAAGCACAATATATATATATATATATATATATATGAACAGAAAATGTAGGCAAATATATGCTTGATTCAAGAAGGGATTATCAGGGCATGCCAAGAAGATTTCATGTCACTCAGTCTCTCAAAGAATGATTTGAAATGGAGAAGAATGACTTTCAGTTTTGTATACCTAATAATGCAACTTTCCTATAGTTTCTGTAACTATACAGGGAGTCACAATTATGTTTTATCCTAAGTTGATGGTGGGAGATACATAATCGGAATTATGCAAATAAAATAAAACTCTAAAAATTACTGCAACTAGGAATTTAAGATTATTTGGAAACTAAGTTTTATGTTTCAGATGAAGACTTCTAAAAGAAAGATTATAAATATAGGGTTTTTTTTTTTTTTTTTACAAAATAAAAGCTTTTTTTTCTCAAAAAGGTAGTTTTTTCATTGTATAGAAAATGAAGTCCCAGATAAAATCATTAAAAGCTGGAATTCTGCTCTGTATGTTCAAATTTTTACGTCGACCTGAAACATATAACTACACGAGAGAACAAAATATGTTTTTTATAAATAGTTTCTTGCATATTCAATTACCTATTAAACTACATTTTAAGTATACAGCAGGAGCTATATGCTAAAAGTCAATATGAATAAAAATAATCATATACTCTTTAAAGACTGAATTTGTTATGCCTGGAAGAAACAACATATTTCAAAGCTTGAGATTTATACATTCCCTATAACATCTAGTAAATAAGCTTGAAACATTTTCATTATTCATTTCTGCAAGATTCCATGTTATTTAGTGCTGCAGATTGCAGATAAGTAAGTCAGTCTGCCATTTAAAAATCAGTAGTAAATATGAACCGAATGTGGATAGCCATGAAAATGATAGGAGCGTCATTCTGAGAACTCCTGAAAAAGTTAACTAATTCTATTATATAGCATATATGCACATGCACAATGCATATAGACAAGGAAGTAAGAATCATACTGTTTATTAACGTGGCAAACAAAGTGCTATGGAATACTTCAATCTAAAAACAAACCAAAAAGCTTCAGTGTACCATCTATGTCGTAACTGAAAGTTTGGCCTGTCTTTCAGATATCAATGAGAGAAACATTCAAGAGTTATGAGCTAATGTCACAAAACAATGGGGACAATTTAAAAAGACAAGTTTCCATGTCCTGATGTTTCATGGAGTGGCTCATAGCAGATTTATATCTGCTTTGCTCTGTCTGAAGCACGGTGTCAAAGTGACAAACACATCAAAACAGTGGTTAAACTAGTGATGTTGGAGAAATGAACAGTGGAATGAGGTCTCTCACCTCTTGCCTGTCGCCCAGGCCCACAGCCTTCCTGCGCTCCAGGGCTGTCCTGTTGCACGCTCCAAGGGACTAATTGGCATCTGCGCCATTTGTGGGTCTTCCACCTACAAGACAAGAACAGAAGCCCGATGGAGAAGAAGCCAAAATGCCAGGCAAATCACAGAGACACAGCAGCATGGAAACACGACTGACAGGAATTTCTTTAACAATGCTCAGTTCTATCTAAATTTAATTTAGATCTCCATCAAGGCTTTAGAAGAAGTAGCATTAAATACAAAAGTACGTTCTCTGGCAATGAAGACAAGAGTACATCATTGTCAAGTTCTATAGGACACTACAGATAACTTTTAGACTTTTTAATAATTAGGACTGCCAACAGATGCACCAGACGGCCCCAGAAGTGATGCATGCCATTTAAATAAAGTACATTCATTTTATTGAAGTTATGAAACTGTATTCAAGGCATGAGTCTTTTGTATGGTGCTCTTTTGAGTGGCACTGTACGAGTATCTCAGCAACTGTAATTATAGTACATTTTATAAAAACAAATCCAAAAATAAGTAAGTTTGAACCAGTAATTGTCAATGTTCATGGTGTAAACATGACAAGTATTTGTCATCTCAGAATTAAGGCTGATATATTAAGATAGCAAATTTGACAATAATGTCATCTTAAGTAATTATTTTCATTACAAACACTTTTCATTAATTGATACTGTAATACTTTACTGTCAGGACTGCAAACATATACTACATCAGATTTCTACTAGATATTCTGTCTTAATCATGAGTAGGTAAAATTTCTGTAATAAGTTATCAAGGTGATATATAGCCTCAGTAACTATAATTTTATTTGAGGTGATCACAAACGAACACAACAGACATCTTATTAGAATCACTGAGATACCGCTGTCATTTCCCAAGCCAGAATACCAGCATTTATGAGAACATATAGTTGCTCTTCGGAGCCAGAGGAGAAATACTTCGGCTACTCTTCTAAGTGAAAAAGAATTGCTTCTTAAAGCAGATATGTTTCATAATTATTAATCACATTCAGCATTTCTTATACTTTCTTCCAACATAAGACATTTCCCCAAACTACTGTAGCTAATATCACACCTTGGAAATTTATACAAGTATTTGTCTCCTTGTACATCATTTCAGTAGCAGAGCAGCGCTCCTGAAGATGAAGAGACAAAAATGGCAGCTACCGCCATAAACACCCTCAGCTCCACTGAATCTGTGGAAGCGTGTTGACTTCCTTTCCTTATGCTAGGAAAGAAAGTGGAGTTGATGTATTTGTTCAACTCCTCCCTCACGATGCATTTCTCTAACCCTACCTGTAGCTTTGGCACACTTGAGGTGCCTCGCAGGCCTTCTCTTCATAGAGGGGATCTGTGCAGTCTCGGCCCCCGTTGGCTGGCAGCTGAATGATGACCCGATGCCTAGACTGCTTCCTGATACCGGAGTCCCCTGCAATGAAGCAGCTTTTTAACCTCTGTGCTTTGCACTGATAAGATAATCTCTAAATACCAGTCTGCGTGAAGAAATTACACCTCCTCCAGCGACATGTGCTTTGACAAACGTGAGAGGCTTTACCTGGTCTAAACATTTGTATCAATAATGAACAAGAACATTTGTATCAAAAACCCAATCAATTCATACTTAAAAATGGAGAAAATGTGAAGAATGGAGAAAACAGTTTTGCAGTCAACTAGCCTTCCTAAGGTGCAGTTACAAAGTAATTGCTCTTTTGTATAATTCTTTCCCTTGAGGAAAATGACAGATCTAATTAATTTATTTTCCTCTGCCTTAAATTTATTTTCATGCTTTTTGCCTAGCCCTGTTTACCACATGGGACTCATACACATGTAATGAATCTTCTTCAGGAGAATATATTCAGTGCTATAATGTGAAATTTTATTTCTTTGTTATTCATTTAATTTGAAATGCGTAACTTGTAAATTATTCCAGTCATTTATTATTCATGTTAAACAGTCTAAGATCTTCAGTTCAGGTCACATTCTAAACATCAGGGATCCATAGTAAAAAAGTGGTTTCTTAGAGGCAGACACAGACTTTTGTTTTTTAATTGCATTTTAGGTTTTGGGGTACACGTGAACAACATGCAAGATTGTTGCATAGGTACACACATGGCAGTGTGATTTGCCGCCTTCCTCCCCATCACCTATATCTGGCATCTCTCCCCATGCTATCTCTCCCCACCTCCCCACCCCTTGCTGTCCTTCCCCTATTTCTCCCCCAACAGACCCCAGTGTGAGATGCTCCCCTCCCTGTGTCCATGTGTTCTCATTGTTCAACACCCGTCTATGAGTGAGAACATGCGGTGTTTGATTTTCTGTTCTTGAGACACAGACTTTTTAAAGAAGCAGTCAAAATAACAATAATTACTATAAATAAATAACTCCAAAGGATGTTAAAAATGGAAAAAATTAACATATACTTTCAACAGAGACATCGATTTGACAGTATGAGTGATATAAGGATTCAAAAATCTTTTAGTGTAAAGAGCATATAGTGTATACGACTTGCCAGCTTTAATATACTTCAACTAACGTATATAGTTGAAAGATTAATAGCTGCATGGTACAAGGTTTTACTTACAAAATAATTCTCTAAAGAATTATGTTAATATAATTCGCTTGATGTATTTACATTTATTTTGTAAGATCTTCAAATATTTGTTACATAAACTACAGGAACAGAAATATTTTCAAGGACTCACAGCTCCTAACAATTAAAGTTTAATCAGAAATCCCTAATCAAACTCCACAGCTTCTGCACAGCAAAAGAAACAGTCACTAGAGTGAATCGGCAACCAACAGAATGGGAAAAAATTTTTGCAGTCTACCCATCTGACAAAGGGCTAATATCCAGAATCTACAAAGAACTCAAACAGATTTACAAGAAAAAAACAAACAAACCCATTCAAAAGTTGGCGAAGGATATGAACAGACACTTTACAAAAGAAGACATATATGAGGCCAACAAACATATGAAAAAATGCTCATCATCACTGGTCATTAGAGAAATGCAAATCAAAACTACTTTGAGATACCATCTCACGCCAGTTAGAATGGCGATCATTAAAAAATCTGGAGACAACAGATGCTGGAGAGGATGTGGAGAAACAGGAACACTTTTACACTGTTGGTGGGAGTGTAAATTAGTTCAACCATTGTGGAAGACAGTGTGGCAATTCCTCAAGGATCTAGAAATAGAAATTTCATTTGACCCAGCAATCCCATTACCGGGTATATATCCAAAGGATTATAAATCATTCTACTATAAGGACACATGCACACGAACGTTCATTGAAGCACTGTTTACAATAGCAAAGTCCTGGAACCAACCCAAATACCCATCGATGATAGACTGGACAGGGAAAATGTGGCACATATACACCATGGAATATTATGCAGCCATCAAAAACGATGAGTTCGTGTCCTTTGTAGGGACATGGATGAATGGAAACCATCATCCTCAGCGAACTAACACAAGAACAGAAAATCAAAACACCGCATGTTCTCACTCATAGGTGGGTGTTGAACAATGAGAACACATGGACACAGGGAGGGGAGCATCACACACTGGTCTGTCGAGGGGAAATATGGGAGGGACAGCAGCAGGGTGGGGAGCTGGGGAGAGATAGCATGGGGAGAAATCCCAGATATAGGTGATGGGGAGGAAGGCAGCAAATCACACTGCCATGTGTGTACCTATGTAGCAATCTTGCATGTTCTTCACATGTACTCCAAAGCCTAATATGCAACAGAAAAAAAAAAAAAAAAAGAAATCAAATGAAACCTTATTAAAAGATACTGTGGTAGTGGAGAATTGATTTGATGATTAGAAAATTCCCATAATGGAATATCTTTTCTCATGAAGTCAAGGCTATTCTTCAACATGGTCTGGGCAACTGACTCACTGCCATGTTTAGAAAGGACTTCTGTATTGGATGGAAGAAAGGATCAGATTGGTGATTCCTAAATGCCTGACTTCATAGGAGAATCTCTTTACCAACAACAACAACATATTTCTGGGCCTATACCCAGAACTACTAAATCAGAATCTGGAAGCTGGGTTTGGGAATATGGTATTTAAAAATCTTGCCAGGTAATTGGGACAAAGGGCTAGGTTTGAGGTCTATCGGAATAAATGACCCTGTATGTCTTATCGCAATTTAAGATTCTGGCCTTACATGTAAATTTTTAGAATTATTATTCCCATTGTGGGGTGTAATCTGTGCTATTAATGATGGCATAACTATTTTAATGAATAAGTGGAATACTACAGGTAATGGAGTAGGGAATTGGGGGCTAGCAGTACTGGGCAGCAGATAATTAAAGTATTTGAAAATACTATCATGGACTTTTAATTATAACAGTAGTAGTTTGAATGCCAGCTGCAACTTTTACATGTTAAATATGATTTATCTAGGGAAGACCTAAGAAATGTCAATAGGACTTTTAATAAATTGCTAATGCAGTCTCCATCTATTATATTGTCCAAATGGCCTGTATTTTAAGGCCCAGGTGATACATTCCTTTAATAATTCAGAGCTAGGGAAAACTTTGTTTCCCTTGACAATCTGTTAAGAATCCATTGTACTTCTATTTTTTGCTTTGGTCACCAGAATCTCAGAGCTAATTTTCTTCTCAATTGCAGGAGCTTGCCTCAGCTTTGATTTTCTAGTATATTTTTTCTCTTCTTCTTCCTTTTACCCCCTCCGCTATTCACTACCTGGCTTTGCCCTTCTTTTACAATTTCTATTACTTTTTCTTTTGTTTTATGTTTGTGATCTGTCCACAATCTTTTTTTTTTTTTTTTAAAGTATACAAACTAAATAATTAGACTCATCATTTGTTTAGCATTAGGGAAAGCAGGCAAGTTTCTGTTTGCTTCTTTTTTAACAGGGACATAAGACGCAAAGGGCTCAAAAGGGTTTTTGTTTCCCAGTTGTTCAAAATTTTTAGAGGCAATTACTCTCCAATCTGCAGATAGAAGACAGACACAGGATTAAGGCCAAGGGACCTGGGGACTGGTGGAGACAATGAGCTCAGCATTAGTGTCACCTCATAGACTAAAGCTCCTAGTTATTAACTATCTAGATGGCACCTGGTGCATAGCCAGGGCTGGTCTACTTGAGGAAGCAGCTACCAAATATTAATGTTTCAATTCTATTTTGTTTGATGATTTGAAAGAAACAATGTCACTTAGAATGCATTTCTGAAACATTCTCCTCCCACCTTCTCATCATGAACTCCATAAATTAGTACAAGATATATAAGACTATGATGACTTTTTCACATCCTTAATGGATTCCAGAGTGGCAATCCATTTATTCTGATAAAAAGTCAAATTCCTTATCCTGGTGCAGCCCACAGGATAGAGATTGTGAGCTGATTAAAACGGAACTCCTCAAAGCCATTAACACCCAGAGAACAAGTTTAATGGGGTTACACAGGAAGTGTCATGACATCCATGTTTTTAACCACTGGGAGGTCTGTTTCTTCTTAGACTGCAGTTAAGAAATTGCTTGTGCACTCAAAGTTACAGCACTGTAGAGTTCTGTGAGGTTATACAGCTTTCAGATCAGAGAGCAGAAAAAAAGGAAGCTACACAGCACACATTAACAACAAAAAATGAAAGTTTCCTCTCTAATAACTTGAGCTGGCAAACTTGGAATTTTATAGCTTTCAACATCTCCTGTTTGTATTTATGCTCATTTTATTATATGTGGTTGATACATGTGTAGTGTTTCTATTCATCTGTGTGTTTTACACCTAAGACAAGAGTCACACATAGTAAGTGCTTAATAAATATTTGCTGAACGCGCAAACACATTTCTTTCACATCTTCTCAACTAGTTTATTAGTTAGCATCTTCTATTCTTTCCAACTATTCCTTTATAGTAGTAAGCACATGCGTACCAACGCTGTACTTCGAGGATTAATAAAAATAAGTTATCATCTTCTTTTCATTGGAAATAATAGATATGGGAAAAATAAGGGTACCTGCCTATGATGTTTATGCTTAAAAACACTTATCTAGGATAGAAATGGAGAAAACAGATTGTACCTCTAGCAAATAATTACATAATGATGTGGTACATACATTCAGAAGGTGTGTAATTTCTCACACAGTTATAGCATTTTTCAGATATCTTAAGATATTCAAAATAAATTTCACTAGAGAAGTTACTTGATGAAAAGGATTTAAAGGGCAGGCAAAACTGAGTCATTAAACTGGAAATGGGATGGGCTGCAGGTTGGATATATATATCAATGATAGAAAATTTCAAGTTCAATGATAGGAAATTGAAAAGGATGGGGAGGAAGGCAGCAAATCACACTGCCATGTGTGTACCTATGTAACAATCTTGCATGTTCTTCACATGTACCCCAAAACCTAAAACGCAATTGAAAAAAAAAAAAAGAAAGAAAGGGATACGTTTCATGCAAGAAGGAAAATGTAAAGGTAGTATTCATATCTTTGGTGGTAATTCTAGTTTTCTAGTGATTTAGGACATGAGGTAGAAGAAGCCTCTGCAATATTCCTGCTATCTCTCAACACAATAAATGCAGTGAGAAAAAAAGGAGCAAACCAAATTTGAGAAACCAGATAGATTATTTGATCAAAAGTATTGTTTTTTTTTTTTAAATGAGAGGTACAAATAATTTATGTGCATAAATTATTTCTATTTTTAAAAATGCCCTTTGTCAAAATTTATAAAAATTTGAAAAAAAATTAGCAAGTCACTGGTCTAAGGATTAAACTACATTCCACTCAATACTGATCTTTATCAGCATTGATATGTCAAGGGATATTTTAAGGTGAAGGGTGAACGACATTTCAAACAACTCTTTCAGTTCTTCCTGGAATCCTATTCTGTTTTATTTCCTGTAATAGTATTGTGTATTTTACTCCTTTAAAGTGCTTTTAAAAAGAAGGTTTGTTCTGCACTTTAATAAGCCCAACATCCTTGTAAAATTTAGACTTTACTCGAAGAATTAAGTGAAAAGAACCACCCCATTTTTTACTTAATTTTCTGTTGCTATTACCTCTCCTTGAACATTCAACTTTGCTTAGCATTTTTAAATAGTGTGTGTAGGTTGGTGTAATTTCAAAATGATGTTTGGATCACTTCCATTTCTTACCAAATAATGAAAAAACTAAGCTCAGTCATTGCTTTATTTTCTTCACAACAAAAGGCTAGCTTTCTGTAACACCACTGTCTATTCTCCATAACAGCAGTCTCCAGGCAAAACAGAAAAGGCTTCTTCTAGAGCACAAAGCATCTTGGCACTGTTATCCAAAAACAACCCCTTCTATCACTCCCCAGACTGTAAAAAAATTTTATTTCCTCAGTACACAATTGTAGTGATTCTTTTAAAATCAGAGTACCTAGGTTTAGGGTTTCCAAAACCTTTTCCTTCTAGGAGACACAACGTAAGTTGCCAAACAAAACACTCAGCTATCATTCCTTGCTCCAGATGACATGACCTGCATTCAGGGAAACACTGCTGTGCCTCTTAGCCTCATGCTTCCAAGAGACTGATTCCCAAGTTGGCAGTTTTTACTCCTTTGCCACCACCATCCCAGAAACTCCAGGAGAGGATAGTATCCTAGTGCCACCATGCATTTTTACTTCCAGAGGTTTCCTACCTTACCCCAAGAGACCAAACCAGCTAAACTCATTATGCCTCACATGCCTGTCACTCACAAGAGCACTCCCCAGCTCAAGGTCATTTATTATCACCCACATCACTACCTACATGTATAACATGATTCAATTTCTCATTCCTTTACATCCCCTAGCCCTTCCACCACTGCACCCACTGGAACTCATCATCACCCACTGGTTTCTCATCTTCAATCTCTTCTGGGAAACTTTCCTTCACATCCTGGGCTCCAGTGGGCTGCTCTTTCCAAAATCACATCTTTCTCATGGTCATTTAATGCTTTTCTGATGTCTCTAACTCTCGCTTGGAATTCTTTCATGTTTCAATTCAATTCAAGAGATCTTCTTGAATTCTGAAGAACTTTTACACCTCCTTTAAATAATATTTTCTTTAATATATTTGCTCTCACAAGATTATTCCCTTCTCTTCCTTAGAGCTCTTTCTGTTTTACCACTAAACCTTGTTATTGAACCATGTAAGTCTAATCTGGGCTGTGCAGAAAACTTCTGTATGTTAAATGTAATTAAATCTTCCTTGATGTCAGGGACTGTGATTTCTCTACAAGACCATTCGTGTGCTAGTTATATTCAGGAATCAATAAATAAGTAATTAAATAAGTATTTATGCATATATACACACTTAAGTACTGACTCAGTTAAGACCTGTGTAGCATTCACAATCTATTCACTCTTATCTACCTGCTAAGAAGTTTTCTTAAAGTACATTATGTGAGTTATCAGTGCTTCACATGTTTTATTTTATAAACGATTAAACAGCAAAGAGTAAATCATTTTCTTCATACTGTAAAAATCACAAATTTAAAAATCATGTTAATTTCTTTTCAAGTACGGTATTTTTATGAGTAAGAAACCTCTATTTTCTTCTTTCCTTTCTAGACATATATAATAAATAACAAAATCGCAAATGCATTTTCAAGAACTTAAGAAAAAAATCTGTAGGCTATTTAAAATGGTCCGAATTTCTGGAAACATTCCAATATTCAAAGTTATTTTGAAATAAAGATCTAAAGAAATTAGAAAAATTCTGATTCTTCACTTTTATTAGTGATTACTCTAGAATCAACTCAATAAAATCTGTTCTGTTCTTTTTTAAACTTTTCTTCCTTGAAATACTTTAGATCAAGTCAACTTTTTTAAAACAGTATTTTACACAATACATGAAAATATCCAAAATAAGAGAAAGGCAAAGTCTTACCACTTTCGAAATTTTCAGTTAAAATTTGTTTTAGGCTATTAACAATTTGGTTATAAATGTAACTGCACATGCTTTGGAATTATTAGTAAAAGAGCATATTTATATTAACACAAAGATCAAGTATAAAGGCATCAAGAATAAAATTTGTAAGTGTATTAATTCTATGTAATTAATAATGCTTTTTAATTGAATTAATGACCAACAATTACCACCTATAAGAAATTGCCACCATAGGTAAAATATTAATCTATAATAAAGCACTATTCTTTTGTGATACATGCCCAGTGTTACTCAGCTTTTAAAAAATAAAGGATTGGGAGGCCGAGGCGGGCAGATCATGAGGTCAAGAGATCGATACCATCCTGGCCAACGCAGTGAAACCCCGTTTCTACTAAAAACACAAAAAAATTAGCCGAGTGTGGTGGCACATGCCTGTGTCACTCGGGAGGCTGAAGCAGAAGAATTGCTTGAACACAGGTGGAGGTTGCAGTGAGCCGAGATTGCACCACTGCACTCCAGCCTGGTGACAGAGCAAGACTCTGTCTCAATAAATAAATAAATAAAAGTTAAAAAAAAAAAAAAGGAATAGGAGAAGAAAATGTGGATTAAAATGTCATGCAATGACATTGCATAGCAAGATGCTATCAACATTTTATAAAAGTTAATGCTTACATCTCCTTTTAATTTGCCATAAGTTATTTAAATGCCTTAAAAGACTCTTAAAAATATCTGCAGTGACTTATGCCTGTAATCTCACCATGCTGGGAGGCTGAGGCAGGTGGATCGCTTGAGACTGGGAGTTCTAGACCAGCCTAGCCAACATGGCAAAACTCCATCTCTACTAAAAATACAAAAATTAGCCAGGTGTGATGGCACGTGCCTCTAAGTCTCAGTGACTTAGAGGCTGAGGCACAAGAATCTCTTCAACCCAGGAGGCCGAGGGTGCAGTGGGCTGAGATTGAGCCAACGTACTCCAGCCTGGATGACAGAGTGAGAGACTCTGTCCTAAAAAATAAAATAAATTAAAAAAATAATTTTCTATCTCTTTTCAGTTTGTGGTTTGATACTATTTGATATTTCATGGGTATTAAATAGAAAAAGCATCAAAAGAAACTCACATTTCAACTACATAAATTTATATAACACAGTAAAAGTATCTGTTGTTAAATTTATAATCCATAAAGGATTTGAATAAATTTTGACAATTTAAAATATCTGTTAAGCTAGAAGCTGATTCTTAATTGAGTCTCTCCAGTGTTAAGAGACATGAATAAAATAAAAGCATAAAGGGAATTTAGAAAAAATTATCTGTATTTGTTGAGTGAATAAGATAAGAAATAGGAGACAGTGTCATTTGTAATACTGCAGGGAAATTTGCTCAGTTTTGTATAAGTCACCTGGAGGATGTTGATACCTTTCTCATCAGCAATGAGAAAAGACCCTGTTCTAGAGAGTAAAGAAAGAATTATCAAAGTATTTGGCTTGGTACTAAGGAGTCTATGTCTGTAAGTAATAAAAGCAAAACTAAACCAAACTGGGAATAAATACTCATAAATTCCTCCTGACACAGTATATGTTGGCAGAGAAACAATTTGGCCATTTTTCTCTTTCTTTTATTCCTATTCTTGTAGCTGCATAATTCAATCTGTAGCAAATCTAGTCACATGTCATTTCATTACATTAAGTAGGGTGAAAGCCATGTGTACAGATAAAAGCACTCTATATCCTTTTAAAATACACAAACCACTATATATTCTTTCAGAAAATGTGAAAGTAAAAATTATTAATACAATATGATTTGGAATCCTTCACTTTAATCTATATCATAAAATTTCAAGTCAGGCTTTGGAACAAAACTCACTTGTTTGGTTTTCTCAAGCTATGTTATTTTCTAGAGGGAAACTAAAATTTTATGGCATCCATATCAAATCAGGTTTACATAGCCCTGTACAAAACTCACAAACAATGCTAGGCCAGAAGACCTCAGAAGTCTACCGAGGGGGTTTTCTAGGTGAACCGCCTTCCTAACTCTGCAGACCATACCTTCTTTACATGAAGACGGGCACGATGTCCAGTCACTATATGGGGTCACAATACAGTCCTTCTTACAAGGAAGCAGACAAGGCCTTACAGTTTCAGGTCGAAGGCTTTCAGGACATCTACGAAAGCAAAGGGAAATAATGAGGCTTCAACAGTAAGGCAGAAAATCAGATAATTTAATTTCTCTAGAATTTTCACTGATAAAATTACAAAACAAGTCACTCATCTGCATTATTTAACTTCCAGGAGCCTTTCTTTCTGCTACAGGCAAGACCTATACAATTAAATTGATTGTTTCAAACTGGACCTCAATAAAGCTTCTCAAGGAAAGAGGTTCAGATTTACTAATAGCAATGATGCTACTGAGAACCAAATATAACCACTACCCCTTATCCTCTTATAATAATCTCTCCATTAGTAAATATTTACATGCTAATGTGTTTTATGGGAAATTTTGTGGAAATTTAAATTATGAATTTAAGGATCTAATTCTATAATATATATTTGTATGACTAAATAGGCTTTTTGCCTATATGTTTCCAGGTTATTCTACACTTTATTTTTACAAAATACATATTGTATAAAATAAATTTACAGTGGAGTATATTCTTTACACAGTAGTCAAAATACAATACTGTATTAAGAACTACATATTTAATAATAAACAAGAAAATAAAAGTGTATTAATCAATCTGATAAGCAGTTTTTGCTTTATTCCTGGTTTTATTTAGTGTATCTATTTGTGTTTTCTTTTCCATTAGTCCCTAGTTTTGAATTATGGGATTTAATATTTTTTATGTTTTGATAAGCTACAGCATCTTTTTTGGAACAAAAATAATGAATATAAATATAATAAATGTAGTAAATCAGTAGTTTAAAGAAAAATGAAATGCTGTACACTTGATGTAAATTGTGGTAAAATTATTGTTTTCAAAATAACAGCAATAATATATTATTTATTGGGAATACAAGAGAAAGATAAAAATGAAGAACACGGAAATGTCTAACTTCATATAAGCTTTCACTTCTTAAGAGATAATAGGAAGCTATGTACAGGTTTAAAATATACTGTCTTATTCAAAATATACTTATTATATAATTTTTTACACTTGTTCTTAGCCAAAAGGCTGAGAAGTAATAATTTTTAAATTTCCCAATTCTTCTCTGCATTTTCATGATCTGATGCTGCTATTGCTGTAGGTCAAATGCTGATCATGAGCCTTAACATAAGAAAAAGATGTCACTCAGAAAACTGAAATATAATAATTCATATAATTAAAAGAAACAGGTAACTTAGATTCTGATTCCTAAGCGATTGTCCTTTGAAGTCACATAAATCCTTGTAAGTGAACAAGCAATGAAGAAATAATCTAAACAACTAGTATACTTCTTGCTAAAACAAACTGGCAAATCAGATTCTAAAATACTATATAAAAGGTAATTCAAATATTTTGTAGTTCAGGATAAATTGTCTTTTGTCAAGTAAGTTAATCAGGTTTTCAGAAGTGAACTATGAGTGAAAAAAATCAACATTAGTAATATATTTCCCATATTTTTATAGTATTTTGCTGATACTTCCTTTTTGACATATCTTGTATTATAATTATTTATGCCCATTTTCTTTCTCATACATAAATATTATGCTTTATTCAATTATCTAGATCCATGTTCTCCTCTTTTACTTGAAAATCCTAGGATATATTTGGAAGTGAATTTTAAAATATATAGAATCCAACATTTCAAAAATAATCTTTTCGATTTATCTTCAGCTGGAATTTTCCTAATTTCTATGACTATTCAAAGCCATGGACAACAAAGAAATTCAGATTTGAATCACAGAAGTGAATGTATTACTACAATTTAGACTGTAAATCACTAGAATTATAATTAAACTCCACATATAATTCAGTTAACTCTTTTGGAACTATGAAATTATTGGTCAGTAAGTATTACTGTCAGCAATTTTTTTTCAACAAGGCAATTTCATAACTTTAACAATGACAGAGCGTTACTCAGCTGCATGCTCCTCAGATATTAGCCCTGAATAAATCAATGGAATTTACAATGTTATCATTGACAACCTCCAAATATTCTGTTTTAGTTGAGAAATAGTCACAGCAAGATACCTGGCTGACTGTGGAGAACAAAATCACAAACAACAAAGCTGTTAAATGAACACACAAAGATAAATTATACAGCCTAGATGACATCCAATAAGATGAACTGGGACTTCCTTTGGCAAGGCGATTGGTTCAGTCAACATGCTTCTTTTATCCTTTGTACTGTTTGTATTTAGTGTTTATGGTTTAAATCATGGAATTGATTTTCCCCCAAATCTTATTCAAGGTCAAATTAAACAGATGTGATAGGAGCTGAAGTTTGTTACTGGGAGGACAGATAAGATCAATAACATTGATTCTTACCACAGAACAGTAATCTGTTTTATTAAGAGAAGTTTAAAACAAACTTTCAATTTGCATTTTTTGGTCCAAATACCTAGTATTGGAAACCATTCATTGAATTTAACCTAGCATTTAGGGAGAAGGACAATAATATTTTCTTTTGAATTCACAGAATTTGCTTCATTTTCTAGAATCTTAAAGGCAAAGTACATCCATTTGATTTAACAAGTCTATAGATGTATACAGGTCACTGAATGAAGGCTTCAAGGGCGAAGTAAATTTTTAATGAATTATTGTGGCAGTGTGATGTGGGGCTTCAGGATACCCTTCCCACTGATTGAATGCTGTTAATACAGCAGGCTTTTTCACCACATATAGGCTTCTACATATGCACATCCATTACAAAGGAAAAATATTTCGTAGCTTGTAGAAGTGAGGAAAATGTCAACAGCAACATCTAGAAGATGATTAACCATGGGACAGGAACAGAACGAGCTTACTGGTAGAAGCTCAGCACAGTAACCCTCATCCTGCTCCACAACAGGTTGAGCCTGTGCCTGGGCAGTGAATACCTTTATTCTTATTCCAGCAAGAATCAGAATCCTCCAAGACTTGGGACTTCTGCTCTTGTTACTTTTGATTTTAATACACTGCACATTGATTTCCTGAGATTCATCACCACTTTAGCATAATTTCTATTAAAATACTGGTTTGAGGCTACCTATTAAACATGTGAAACAGTCTTTTAATTTATTCAAATCACTGGCATGTTTTCTGTTTCCTAATTTCAAGCAATATAAACAAATAAATCACAGGGCAAATATCCCTAAGGTATGAAACCCTGGCCAGATAAAAACATCTCATAATAGGATTCTTATTTATCTCCCTGGAGTTTTTCATACATCAGAAACATTTTCATCTTCCTGGAACACTAAGGAGTAGCTAACATTCTTAAGAAAGAAAGAACAATTTCTAACATTTACTGAGTACTTAGATTACTATTATATTTTTCACTAAATCCTTTCAACAGACTTTGAAAACTGTTGGCCAGAATAAGTTAGGTAGCATGCTGAAGATTACACACAATATTTCACCAGTTGGCTATTTTGAAAAGATGAGGCTTTTAAACTCATGCAAAAATGGACTCATTTACCATTTCATATCTCACATGGCTAAGGTGATTTGAAGTTTTTTTTAAAGTGTGCTGTCTTAGCTTTGAAAAATAAAGAGGTTTTTCCCTCAAATATTTTTTTAGAGTGGATTTATTAATTTTCTCTATGCATCGCCTAGCTCAGCTATGCCACTGTTTTTGTTTATACTTCTCACAAGGCACATATAATATGCCCACTCTCTGGTTCTTTGTTCTCCCCGCCAGCAAAGTGTTTTCCTTGTTGTTACAGTATTCATATCCACCCTGAGAAACTGATAGTTTTTCTACTTATAATAACACTCATCCCATCCCAAGGCTCTGTCTTGAAAATAAATGGTTTTTATTCTAACCATTGAAAGATACAGTAAGTACGCTTCAGTATTTTTGATAGAGTGTTTTTTAGGGGAAATGAAAGGCAGATCATACGAGGCTTCTACCCAATCAAACTAGACTGGGCAGCCTCCATAGCCTACGGGTATATAGGAGGTCATGGATGACCCACACTGCCAGGACTTAGTACACTGTCATTATTGATCAGCCAGGCTTACAGCAAGCACTTCTTTCATTGCCTCACTAGCTTAATAAAAGCAGAAAGTGCTACCATAAAACAGAAAGTAGCTACCGGATAGAAAGATTTCTATGGAATTTACGGCTCCCCAGTACAAAACTCAAAGCTGTTACAGTTTTATCAGCGGATGACTTTCAAAACAAACAAATCTTACTCTTGAGGACAGGTATGACAAGCATCAAAATGCTCCATTTCATGAAGCCAGTGAAGCCTGAGCCAATCCTCTGCACAGCTGGCTACAGGATTTACTGTTGTCATTCTAAAGCTCTTACTTTTTGGGTCCCACTTGGCCCACGTTGACTCGCACACAGATGACTTTTCTCGTCTGCATGCCGACAGAGCAGGAGACTTCCCCGTTCCAAGTCGTTGTTGTGTTGAAGGACGATACGGAGGTGTCCTCAATGCACTGGCCCCAGGGACCAGTTTGCCAGTGGTACACGGTGCAAGGATGCTCATTACAGCTTCGCACTTCTTGCAAAGCACTGCTATTTGGACAGTGCATTCCACCTAGAAAAATGGACAATGACAGCAGATTAGATATGGTGCAGCAGGAACCTGACCATTCTCTGATCATTGCATTTAACATGGCTGACAACAAGATCCGCCACTTATTTAGCACACAGCCTGTGGCCTGCACACTGCTAGGGAAGCAAATTATGTGTTAATCTGACCTCAGTGGCATAGTCTGGCTTGAAATCTAAACTCTGTGGTTATATGATACTTGGTTTAGGGGTCTATGGAAGACCTTAAAGGAGGTGGCCACTGTCCTCCAGAGAAAGTGAAAATGAGGTACAAATGAGGACCATGTTATTGCTGAATAGGAGAAACATGGGTATTGAGACTTTGTGGGTGGAGAAAATCAAGTGTGTTTTCAAACGTTATCCCCCAAGTTAAAAGTCACAGTCACAGGTTTTGAAATGCTGCTTAATGTAATGTATTAGGTTTCAGGGTGATTAGAAACGGGGATACTAACAGTGAATGATACATTATGATGATCCAGAGCATTACTGGGAAGGCCACTGAATAACAGGAGTATCGTATTTCTTCAAGTGTAAGTTGGATTGACTGTGCAATCCACCATCATTTCATGCGTCCCAAAGAAAAAGAAACGGCTGCAAATTAAAATATGCTTTCCGATAAACTCTAACTTATATTGTGTGCTTATTGAAATAGCTTTTTATGACTTAATTATATAGCTCTTAATATTTCTCTTTTGCATACATTAAAAGGAAAGGTATTTCTAAAACTTATTTACATTCAGAATCCAGATCTTTCAAGTCAGTGTTTAATTCACACCCACTGAAGTCCGTGTTCTCCTCCTACACAGTATCAGCTTCTGTGACGTCAAAAACGCTGATGTAGGGTATCTTTAAAAAAGAGTTCTCCTTTTTTGTCTCTAGAATTTTCTTCCAGAATACTGATACTCATCTCTAAGTTTTGATGTTGTAGCATTTTTAATTGCCCCAGACAGTATCAATGAAATTTTTAAGCAAGCAACTGGGATTTATTTTCTTTCCTCAAATGGTCCTAGCAGTTTTTTGTCTGTTTTGCTGCAGAAGCGTTGTGGAATTGCTCCACCAGGAATAACAACAATTTCACATGTACAAGAAATGATGACTGTGCCATAACAGTTTCTTGGCCACAGAGGTTTCAAAATGCCTCCAATGTGAGATGCCATTATTCCAGAGATGTTAATGGGTAAAACAGATGCATCTTGTCATCAGTTGTATATGGTTTAAGATTTATTCTGGACTTTTAAAAAATGTGGTAGCTCCATTATAAGTACTTTGTAGGTGGCATTTTATGTTCACAACTATTCTGTGAGTTAAAAATTATTAATTGGATGAACCCAAACAGCTTTAATGATGTGACCATAGTAACAATGAGGAATTTATGGAGGTTAATTTGTTACTTCTGTGCTATTTCTCATGACAATTATCAAAACACAAATTCTTACGTTGTTAAAAGTAGGGTATTGGAAGAATTTATTGCTCACTTTATTGACAGTTTCATCTATTGGAATTTATGCAGCCTCTGAATTTCATCTTAGAATATAAAAGAACTGGTTGTAAATGTGGAATGGTGGGAACCCTGAATGCTCATCACCAATATTTGCAATATAGTAAATAGAGGAAATGTTGAATATGATAAGAGGTGGGCTGTAAGTCACAGGAAAGCAGGCTTCAAAAAGTTAAAAATAAATAACAAAAGGCCATTCAGTAGCTAGTGACCCTAACATGGAAAATGGCTCAAGAAGTAAGATTTGGATGAAAATCAAATGTAAAGCCAGGGGCCACACCTGAGCTGATCTTCCATTATCACTTCACTTATGATTAAAGACATCGCTTTATTCAACAAATAAGTCAGTAAAAATTTATGTGAGAGCTCAAATGCAATTTAGAATCATTTATACAGTGTTGAATGTTGGTTCAACCTCAGAATAACCCGCATTAAACAGCATTTCATTAATGATCTCTGCTTCATGATGGTGGAAACATTGTCACAGTTCATGTCCTATCCTCCATCACACAGCTCTGTGACTCTGTAAGCCTCTGCAAAGAAGTTTATGATTTGAATAGAAATGAATCCTAAAACATACTAATTGGGCTGGGGAGATAAATGAGCTCGCCGATTACCCATTCTTCAAAGACTTATCCAATCTTAACTCTCACACAAGCTAATTATAAATACAATATATATATCAGTTTGTATATAATTATTTAAATAATGTCTTTATTATTTAATAGTAAAAGTACTGATCTTCCATAAAGAATATGCTTCTTGACTTACTTCATTTTCTCTGTGATTAATAAGTATGCTGTTTAAAATGTGATCTTAAAACTTCAAATTGTTTTTGACATTGGAATTGATTGGTTGGCTTTGGAATGAAATTAGAACCAATCTTCTACAACATCAGCATAACATGTTGAGAAACTGCGAGATAGCAGTTAAGCTTACAGACATAAAGGTTATTTATTTGCTTGCCCCACTACACATTAAAGCTACATCAGCACTTTTGGTCTGATGTCAGGATACTTGCACAGATAAGCCCCAGTGTGGTCTTAATTATAAAGAGAACATGGCAATTTTGAAAGTATGGTTTGTAGTAATTAGTCATTGCAGCATCATCATGTTGTTTGGGGAATAATTTTATGGTAGAAAAGTTGATAGGTATAATACTGAATTTATCTATTATTTACAGAAAGATGTAATTTGAGAATTACATCGGCACAGTATTTGGGAAATTATAAAATGTAATTTATGACAAAATTAGTCATAACTTAAAAAATCATCTTAAATAGAAATACACATTTCATACAAATACCACTATTGAGATTTTCTATTATTCCATTAAAGGGAATAATGTTGTAAGACTTTGAAAAATTCTCCTATGTAAATAAACTCCTATTGTCATATAAAAACACCAGCTATTATGTGAAACTTCTTAGAAATAAAAAAGTGACTTTTCCTGCCCACATCAAGTTCATAAAAGCTTTGTTAAGAGGCAGCTGCACAGAGTTATGGTGTTTCTGGTTCTGGCATTATGTCCTTACAGTTTAGATGATAATTTTCTTAAAAAATAATCTTATTTAAAACAATAATTAAGTGCACATTCAATGTTTATGTGAGATGCTTCAAGAAATACCTAGAGGGATTAGAAACAGTTCCTGCCACTCTCAAGGATCTTATAATGTAGTGGAAAAAAGTGGTACGAGAGATAAGACAAGCATACAAATGACCATAATTCTAGATAGAATGAAATAATCATATTGTGGGGTATTTAGCATAACTGGGATTCAAAGAGCAAAATTTCACTACTTCTTGAGTCTGAAAAATGTCTCAGACAGAAAGAGGCACTGAGAAGGTTTTGAAGGAGTAAGATTTTAACAAGCAGATTATGGGAAGGGTCAGAAGGAAAAGAGAATAATATCTAAGTAGAAAAATAAATAAATAGAAGCAAAGGCATCCAGGCAGGTGTGACCTTGGGCATTAACAATACTGACGTAGTCAGCTGGAGTGTAGAGTTCACATCAGAAAATAATTCGCAACAAGAATAAGAAAGTGGACAGGGCTTATGTTATGAAGAAGCTATTAGTGTGAATAGCACTATTATCATAGTACTATAAATTATACTTTTTTTTTTTTTTTGAGACGGAGTTTCGCTCTTGTTACCCAGGCTGGAGTGCAATGGCACGATCTCGGCTCACCGCAACCTCCGCCTCCTGGGTTCATGCAATTCTCCTGCCTCAGCCTCCCAAGTAGCTGGGACTACAGGCATGTGCCACCATGCCCAGCTAATTTTTGTATTTTTAGTAGAGATGGGGTTTCACCATGTTGACCAGGATGGTCTCGATCTCTTGACCTTGTGATCCACCCGCCTTGGCCTCCCAAAGTACTGGGATTACAGGCGTGAGCCACCGTGCCTGGCCAAATTATACTGTTAAGGTGCTTCTAACTTTTCCTGCTATTGCAGCCTGAATTCCTTTCACAGCAGACCACTGCTGGGTGAAAAGTGTATTGGCAAGGATATGCTTTAGGGGTATAGAATTGGAACAGCATTAACTGTGGGGCACCTCAGGAGATTCTGCTGCAGCACAGCCCCATCCCCCAGTTTTTCTTTGCAGAAACAGGCAGAAGACTGTCCACCACCCAGCCTGTATAAATCCTGTGTGGTGGTCAAGTAGTGACAGATTGCAGCAGAATTCTGTTTGCAAGGTCAACAGTGGGAGAATGGGGAAGTGATACCATTAACTTAGAAATCAGAGTTATAAGTATATATGTACACACACATGTAATGAATCCTGCATTCTTCAATTTTTTCTAGGGAATATGGGTACTCCCTGGTTACTATAATTAAAATTATTTAGCTGTAAAAACTGAACAAGTTAAAATAAAAATATTCATCTCAATGTTTTTTTTCAAAAATATCACTTTTAAAGCTATTATTTGAGAAAAAAATGACAACTTATTTGAATCTGCATCTATCCTCAGTTTTATAAGACAGGTGTAAAGACATTAATATTTGCTTGATGAAGTTCTAGCAGATCATTGTGAACTTAACAAAAATAAATATCCTTTTTTTTCTTTTTGCTCTGTAAGAATAATTAACTATATCATGAAAATTAACAGAAATTGTTATACTCAGTGGGTATTGAGTATATTGATTTTTAAAAATCACCTTTTCCTTTTAAAATTAAGTTTGTTAGGATCTACAATACAGGTTCAAAAAACTGAGAAAGCTAAAAATCTAACATTAATTTTAAATTTTTTGTTCAAATTCAACTTACTACTACTTATATTTAAAAATATAAGTATTAAAAGGTTGCCTACATTTAGAATTTTCTAACTTAACCTTAAAATATCTTTTGAGACTAATGCTACAGTTTATACAATACTTATACCTTAAAGTAAAAGTATTAAAAAGTGAAATGCCAACTTTATTTAGCCAGATGTCAAGCCTCTGGAAGAAACACACACACACATACACACACACACACACACACACAATTTTTTTTTAAGTGTAAAGACCTAATTTTACCTTCTCCAGTACATTATCTATCATCAGTTGCCAGGACTTGCGAACTGGTTTCCAAATGACGTTTCAATAATTAGCATTTTATGACAATGTTTGTGTATTGATGACAAATAGTTTATATAATGTTACTCAAAATAATACAGAAAGCACCAGGGTCTTGCCACTTTGTTCTGCTCCTTAGCACTCATTGCTAACATACTTTATGTATGACTGGTTGCTGACTGTCTTGCCCCATTTGAAGGGGTCAGTAAGGGCAGATATTTCAATGTTTCTTCATAGCTGTATCTTCAGCACCTTAAACAGTGCCTGGCTCATACTGGACGCTCAATAGCTGCTTGTTGGTTGAATTAAGAAATGAATAAAATAAAGGTGAGAGGAGGATCCAAGATGGCCAAATACAAACAGCACTGGAGTGCAGTTCCCAGAGAGAACAGCGCAGAGGGTGAGCGCTCACCGCATTTCCAAATAAGTTTTCAATGCCCACAGACAAGGAGACTCCTGGGCTGAAAAGCGCCACAGCGTGGCAGTTTCAGTTGGTGCTGGGTGGTTGCACAGGAACTCACACAAGTCTGGGAGGCATTTCCAATGGCATTTGGAACACCTGGGAGACAGAGCCACCCATTCAACTGAAAGGGAGGGGGCTAAGACATAGAGCCAGGCGATCTGGCTCAGGAGGTAACACCCCCACAAAGCAAGCAATCTGAAATGCTCTGGATTGAGAGTTTCACAGCAAGTACAGCTGGACCCAGGACTGTCCAGCTCAGTGCAGGGAAGGGCATCCACCACTACTGAGGCAGTCTGCCACTACCAAAACAGTTCACACAGCAGCTGGGCAGAGCCTGTGGCAGCTCAGCAACACCTCTGCTGGCAGACTGTGACTAGACTACTCCGTGTGGGGCAGGGCATCTGTGAAAAAAGGCAGCAGCATGACAGGAGCTTATAAATAAAGCCGACCTTCCTAGGACAGAGCACCCAGGAAAAGAGGCGGTTATGAGTTCAGCTGCAGCTGACTTAAAGATACCTGCCCAGCAGCTCTGCATGGAGCAACGGAGCTCCCATCACAGCATCTGAGCTCCTATAAGGGACAGACTGTCCCCTCAAGCAACTCCCCAAACCCCATATACCCAAAGAGACAACTCATAAAGGAGAGCTCAGGGCTACATCCGGCAGGTACCCTTGCAGGACGACGGGAAGAAACTGGCAGCAACCTTTGCAGTTCTGCAGCCCCCGCAGGAGATCCCCAGTTGAGTGGGGTCTAGAGTGGACCTCCAGCAGTCCTACAGCAGAGGAGCCTGAATGTTAGAAGGAAAACTAAGAAACAGAAAGAAACAGCTTCAGCATCAACGAAAAGGATGTCCACTCAGGGACCCCATCCAAAAGTCACCAACTACAAAGATCACAGGTAGATAAAGCCACTAAGATGGGAAGAAACCAGTGCAAAAAGGATGAAAGCACCAAAAAACCAGAATGCCTCTCCTCCTCCAAGGGATCACAACTCCTCACCAGCTAGGGATCAAAGATGATGTAGAATGAATCTGATGAACTGACAGAAACAAGCTTCAGAAGGCGGGTAATAAACTCCTCAGAGCCAAAATAACACGTGCTAACCCAATGCAAAGAAACTAAGAATGTAGAACAAATGTTAGATGAGATGCTAACTAGAATAAACAGCTTAGAGAAGAATATAAATGACTTGATGGAGCTGAAAAACACAGCATGAGAACTTCACGAAGCATACAGAAGCTTCAACAGCCAAACTGACCAAGCAGAAGAAAGGATATCAGAGATTGAAGATCAACTCAATGAAATAAAACGAGAAGGCAAGAACAGAGAAAAAAGAGTGAAAAGAAATGAACAAAGCCTCTAAGAAATAGGGGGTTATGTGAAGACCTAATCTACGTTTGATAGGTGTACCTGAATGTGACGGAGAGAATGAATCCAAGCTGGAAAACACTCTACAGGATATTATACAGGAGAACTTCCCCAACCTAGCAAGGCAGGCCACCATTCAAGTCCAGGAAATAGAGATAACACCACAAAGATATTCCTGAAGAAGAGCAACCTCAAGGCACATAATCATCAGATTCATAGGGTTGAAATGAAGGAAAAAATGCTAACGACAGCTGGAAAAAAAGGTCAGGTTATCCACAAAGGGAACCCCATCAGTCTCACAGTGGATCTCTCAGCAGAAACCCTACAAGCCAGAAGAGAGTGGGGGCCAATATTCAACATCCTTAAAGAAAAGAACTTTCAACCTAGAATTTCATATCCCACCAAACTAAGCTTCATAAGCAAAGGAGAAATAAAATCCTTAATGGAAAAGCAATTGCTGAGAGATTTCAACACCACCAGGCCTGCTTTGCAAGAACTCCTGAAACAAGCACTAAACAAGGAAAGGAACACCAGTACCAGCGACTCCAAAAATGTACCAAATGGTAAAGACCATTGACACAATGAAACAAATGCATCAACTAACAGGCAAAACATCCAGCTAGCATCAAAATGGCAGGATCACATTCACACATAACAATATTAACTTTAAATATAAATAGGCTAAAGACCCCAATCAAAAGACACAGACTGGCAAATTGGATAAAAAAATCAAGACCCGTAAGTGTGCTGTATCCAGGAAACCCATCTCACATGCAAAGATACACATAAGCTCAAAATAAAGGGATGAAGGAAGATTTATCAAGCAAATGGAGAGAAAAAAAAAGAAAAGCAGGAGTTGCAATCCTACTCTATGATAAAAATGAACTTTAAACCAACAAAGATCAAAAGAGACAAAGAAGAGCATTACATAATGGTAAAAGGATCAATGCATCAAGAAGAGCTAACGATCCTAAATATATATGCACCCAGTACAGGCGCATCCAGATACATAAAGCAAGTTCTTAATGACCTACAAAGAGACTTAGACTCCTACACAATAATAGTGGGAGACTTTAACACTCCACTGTCAATATTTGACAGATCAGCAAGACAGAAAATTAACAAGGATATCCAGGACTTGAACTCAGATCTGGATCAAGCAAACCTAATAGACATTTACAGAACTCTCCCCATCAAATTGACAGAACATACATTCTTCTCAGCACAGCATGGCACCTACTCTAAAGCTGACAACATAATTGGAAGCAAATCACTCCTCAGCAAATGCAAAAGAATGGAAATCATAACAAACTGTCTCTCAGACCACAGAGCAATCAAATTAGAACTCAGAATTCAGAAACTAACTCAGAACCTCACAACTTCATGGAAAATGAACAACTGGCTCCTGAATATCAACTGGATAAACAATGAAATGAAGGCAGAAATAAAGATGTTCTTTGAAACCAATTAGAACGAAAACACAATGTACCAGAATCTCTGGGACACATTTAAAGCAGTGTCTAGAGGAAAATTCACAGCAATAAATACCCACAAGAGAAATGAGGAAAAATGTATAATCGAAACTCTATCATCAAAATTGAAAGAGCTAGAGAGGCAAGATCAAAAAAACTCAAAAGCTAGCAGAAGACAAGAAATAACTAAGATAAGAGCAGAACTGAAGGAGACAGAGACATAAAAAATCCTTCAAAAAAATCAATAAATCCAGGAGCTGGTTTTCTGAAAAGACCAAAAAAAATAGACTGATAGCCAGATTAACAAAAAAGAAAAGAGAGAAGAATCAAATTAGATGCAATAAAAAATGATAAAGAGGATATCACCGACTCCACAGAAATACAAACTACAATCAGAGATTACTATAAACAACTCTATGCACATAAACCAGTAAACCTGGAAGAAATGGATAAATTCCTGGACACTTGCATCCTACCAAGCCTAAATCAGGAAGAAGATGAAACCTGGAAGAGACAAATAACAAGGGCTGAAGTTGAGGCAGCAATTAATAGTCTACCAACCAAAAAAGGCCCATGTCCAGATGGGTTCACAGCTGAATTCTACCAGACATAGAAAGAGGAGCTGGTACCATTCCTTTTGAAACTATTCCAAACACTCCAAAAAGAGGGAATCCTTCCCAAACCATTTTATGAGACCAACATCATCCTGATACCAAAACTCGTAGAGATGCAACAAAAAAAAGACAACTTCAGGCCAATATCCATTATGAATATAGATGCAAAAATCTTCAACAAAATACTGGCAAACTGATTGCAACAGCACATCAAAAAGCTTATCCACCATGATCAAGTAGGCTTCATTCTGGGGATGCAAGGCTGGTTCAACATATGCAAGTGTATAAATGTAATCCACCACATAAACAGAACCAAAGACAAAAACCATATGATTATCTCAACTGATGCAGAGAAGGCCTTTGACAAAATTCAACAGCCCTTTATGCTAAAAATTCTCAATAAACTAGGTATTGAAGGAACATATCTCAAAATAATAAAAGCTATTTATAACAAACCAACAGCTAATATCACACTGAACAGGCAAAAATTGCAAGCATTCTCTTTAAAATCCGGCACTAGACAAGGATGCCCTCTGTCACCACTCCTATTCAATATAGTACTGGAAGTTCTAGTCAGAGCAATCAGGCAAGAAAAACAAATAAAGGGTATTCAATTAGGAAGAGGAAGTCAAATTGTCTCTATTTACAGACAACATGATTGTATATTTTCAAGACCCTATCATCTCAGCCCAAAATCTCCTGAAATGGATAAGCAACTTCAGCAAAGTCTCAGGATACAAAATCAATATGCAAAAATCACAAGCATTTCTATATACTAATAACAGACTAACAGAGAGCCAAATCATGAGCAAACTACCATTCACAACTACTATACAGAGAATAAAATACCTAGGAATACAGCTAAAAAAGGATGTCAAGGACCTCTAAAAGGAGAACTACAAACCACTGCTCAAGGAGATAAGAAAGGACAGAAACAAATGGAGAAACATTCCATAATCATGATTAGGAAGAATTGATGATGTGAAAATGGCCATACTGCCCAAAGTAATTTACAGATTCAATGCTATCCCCATCAAGCTACCAATAACCTTCTTCACAGAACTGGAAAAAACCACCTTAAACGTCATATGGAACCAAAAGAGAGCCTGCATAGCCAAGACAATCCTAAGCATAAAGAATAAAGCCAGAGGCATCATGCTACCTGATTTCAAACTATACTACAAAGCTACAGTAATCAAAAAAGCACGGTACTAAAACACAGATATAGACCAACGGAACAGAACAGAGGCCTTGGAGGCAACACCACACATCTACAACCATCTGATCTTTGACAAACCTGACAAAAACAAGCAATGGGGAAATGATTTCCTGATTAATAAATGGTGTTGGGAAAACTGGCTAGCAGTGTGCAGAAAGTGGAATCTGGACCCTTTCCTGACATCTTACACTAAAATTAACTCAAGATGGATTAAAGACTTAAACATAAGACCTAACACCATAAAAACCCTAGAAGAAAACCTAGGCAAAACCATTCAGGACATAGACATAGGCAAGGACTTCATGACTAAAACACCAAAAGCATTGGCAACAAAAGCCAAAATAGACAAATGGGATCTAATTAAACTTCAGAGCTCCTCCACAGCAAAAGAAACAATCATTAGAGTGAACCAGCAACCAACAGAATGGGAAACAATTTTTGCAATCTACCCATCTGACAAAGGGCTGATATCCAGAATCTACAAAGAACTAAAACAGATTTACAAGAAAAAAACAAACCCATTCAAAAGTGGGAGAAGGATATGAACAGACACTTTTCTAAAGAAGACATATATGAAGCCAACAAATGTATGAAAAAATGCTCATCATCATTGATTATGAGAGAAATGCAAATCAAAATCACATTGAGATACCATCTCACGCCAGTTAGAATGGCAATCTTTAAAAAATCTGGAGACAACAGATGCTGGAGAGGATGTGGAGAAATAGGAACGCTTTTACACTGTTGGTGGGAGTGTAAATTAGTTCAATCATTGTGGAAGACAGTGTGGTGATTCCTCAAGGACCTAGAAATAGAAATTCCATTTGATCCAGCAATCCCATTACTGGGTATATATCCAAAGGACTGTAAATCATTCTACTATAAGAACACATGCACACGAATGTTCATTGCAGCACAGTTTACAACAGCAAACACCTGGAACCAAGCCAAATGCCCATTGATGATAGACTGGACAGGGAAAATGTGGCACATATACACCACGGAATACTATGCAGCCATCAAAAACGATGAGTTCGTGTCCTTTGTAGGGACATGGATGAACCTGGAAACCATCATTCTCGGCAAACTGACACAAGAATAGAAAATCAAACACCGCATATTCTCACTCATAGGGGGGTGTTGAACAATGCGAACACATGGATACAGGAAGGGAAGCATCGCACGCTGGGGTCTGTCAGGGGGAAAAGGGGAGGGGCAGTGGGGGGTGGGGAGTTGGGGAGGATAGCATGGGGAGAAATGCCAGATATAGGTGATGGGGAGGAAGGCAGCAAATCACACTGCCATGTATGTACCTATGCAAGAATCTTGCATGCTCTTCACATGTACCCCAAACCTAAAATGCAATTTAAAAAAAATATATATATATATATATAAAGAAACAAGTCTCTAAACCACCACACCATCACTGGAATATTTATATTTTTATTACATTGTTAACCAGTTCTCCAAAAATCTAGAAATTCTATTTTCCCAAAGTAAACTTTTTACATATTTAAAAAAAAAAAAAAAAAAGAAAATGTGGCACATAAATACCATGGAATACTATGTAGCCATAAAAAATGATGAGTTTGTGTCCTTCATCGGGACATGGAGGAATCTGGAAACCATCATCCTCAGCAAACTGACGTAAGAACAGACAATCAAATACCACATGTTCTCACTCATAGGTGGGTGTTGAATGATGAGAACATGTGGACACAGGGAGGGGAGCATCGCACACTGGGGTCTGTTCAGAGGGTCTAAAGTAGGGACAGTGGGGGCATTGGGAGGTCGGGAGGGATAACATGGGGAGAAATGCCAGATGTAGGTGACGGGGGGATGCAGGCAGCAAATCACACTGCCATGCGTGTACCTATGCAACAGTCCTGCATGATCTGCACATTTACCCCAGAACCTAAAGTATAATTAAAAAAAAAAAAAAGAAAGCAAGCAAGCACCAGGCATGGTGGCTCATGCCTGTAATCCCAGAACTTTGGGAGGCGGAGGTAGGCTGATTACCCGAGCTCAGGAGTTTGAGACCACCCTGGGCAACATGGTGAAACTCCGTCTCTACTAAAATACAAGTAATTAGCTAGGCATGGAGGCGCCCCTGTAATCCTAACTACTCGGGAGGCTGAGACGGGACAATCACTTGGGTCTGGGAGGTAGAAGTTGCAGTTAGCCAAGATAGGGCCACTGCACTCCAGCCTGGCCAACACAGTAAGACTCCATCTCGAAAATACAAAGACTGTGTAGAAAGTAATTACATACAAATTCGTTTTCTTTTCATGTTTAATTTTAAACCAATCTCAAAATGACAGTGAAATTAAAAGTATGATACAAATAACTTTCTTTTCCTGGACTATTTGGAAAAAGATGACATAATATCCATCACCCTTAGTATGTTAGTGTGTTTCCTACGATCAAGAGCATTCTCCTACACATAAGCAATTCAGTATTCAAAATCTGAAAATCAGAATACAAACACTGATAAGTTATTACCACTGAATCCTCAGACCCCATTTAAGTTTGCCAACTGTCCCAAGATGTCTTTTATAGCACAGTGAGTTAGTTCAGAATCAAGCATTCCATTTAGATGTCACACTTTGTTAGTCTCCTTAAATCTAGAACAGTTCTTCAATCGTTCCTTCATTTTCATGTTTAGACACTCCGAAAGATTAAAGATTATTTTGTACAATGTCTTTGAATTAGAGTTTATCTGATGTTCCCTCATGATTAGATTCTATACATGCATATTGGATACGGTTATCACAGAAGTGATGTCATATTCTCATTGTATAACACACTGGGAACACAAGATTTGGATTTGCTCCATTATCCATAACGCTAACTTTGGTCACTAGATTAAGGGGATGTCTGTCAGACTTCTATTAGGGAAACACTTGATGCTATGTAAATATAATGCTTTTCATGAGATTTAATTTATTCCTTTATTTGTAATATAAAGTGTGGGTCCATGGTGTACTACTCAATGGTCTGTTAGTATTATTTTGTTATTAAAATTGTTTGCATATGTGGTCAGTGGGAGAACATTTAAGTTGGCTTCTGTGGCCTTTTGACGATTCTCTACTTTCTACCACAAGATCCTCCTGGCCTATCTCGTACTTCTTCTATCCTGACTGTGGAATTAGCCATTTCTCAAAGGAGCCTTTGTTCCTTTTATTAGAGAATGGTATTAGAAACGAAAATCTGACTGCTGCATGTACTTACTGCTGTTGGGGTCTTGCTGCTTTCAGGTCTTTTCAGTGAATAAGGCTAATATATGTATATGTGTATATAACATGCACATATCTATATTCATATACTTTCACTGGTATTTATTCTATATTTGTCTTTACAAACTGAACACAAGTTTACATTAATAAACTAATATTAGTAACGTCCCATTCCAATGCTGTACCGCAGAGTGTACTCGTTTTCTTCCCTAACATATTTGCAACTCTCTTCTCCAGAAATAAAAAAACCTGACTCCCATGCTGTTAAATACATGTACTTATTTTGCCAATTTCCTCTCACTCCACACTCCATCTCCCATGGTCATCTCCATTGCTATACCCACTATATATCTTCATCACTCTGCTCATGATGTGACATCCCACATAAGGCCACCCATATGATAGAAACCCTTCTCAACTGTGTCTGGCTGTGACACCCCACACTGGGCTGGCTGCCTTGATGCCAAGATTCTCTCTTAACCTTGCTGTGCTCTGACATCCAGTGTTGAGTCACTATTCCGTCCTCTCACACAACGCAGGTGCCCCCTCTCCTTCGCCCTGCTCAGTGGCTCTGAAACTGCATGCCAGGCCACACTTTACCCACTTTGGTTGTTCCTCACCCAGCTGGGCTCTGACCACCCACTCTAGATCACCGCAGACCTCAGACGCCCCACTACTTGGTTTTACCGAATGGCTTTTTGGATAGAATTGTTCAGGAAAGGAGAAAAAGAGCCTAGCAATAAAGGGAAGTGAAGGAAAGGAAAAGGAAAAGAATAAAGTGCAATATGAGGACGAGAAAGCATCATTCTATCACTCTGTCATTCATTTAAGAGGAAAATAATAATTAATCCTAACATCTTCACAATGGAGAGCCCTGTTTTATCTACTGAACTGGGGCCATATGGAATAGTTATTTATCATCTATCTATGGATACAGATACAGATATTGATGCAAATATACACAATAAGAACACAGAGTAAATCAGGAATAAGACTACTAGTCAATACTCCTCTCTTTTTAGCACACAATAGGATTATATTTCCCTCATTCTCCTTGAAGTTAGGCATAGTTATAAAACTTACATTAACAATGAAATGAGAGAAATGACATAAATCGCTCTTAGATGAGAGAATTGCTGATTCTTTAAAATCCACAGATAGATTCTCCAAGTATTTTCTTCCTCTGGCACATGAAGATTGTGGGACCAGGTCTTCATATGGTGATGCAATGTTGGGACATTTCCTGAAGGACAAACTGCCCTGGAGAGTTACCCAAAACTGTAGCTAAGTTTCCATGAGGAACAGGTAAATAAAACTTTGTTCTTTTAAGCTCCTGAATGTCTGGGCTGTCCATTACTGAAGCACAAACTAGTCTATTCTTAATAATTACAAGGAGTTATTTAACCTTCCGGATTGTTTAATGGTGGCATTCTGATTAAGGGAAACGAAAGTATAAGTTGGAGCATTTATCTCATAAATTCCAGATCTACTTTTCACATGGACTTATCCTACATGTTATTTCCCTAGAAAATCATATAATTTCTTGTCTAAACACTCCATATATCATTTTCAAACGTGGCACTTGCCTTTAAAGTTATCACTATCAGTGTCTGATCCACAGGAATTTAAGAACATTTATGACACAAAGCACTAATTCTTGAAGAATAATAGAAAGATCTACTTTTGTGTAGAATTATAAAGGGTTATCTAAGTAGCAGGGAAACATATTTTAAAACTTCCTGCAGATACTGTTCCTAAATCATTAAAGTTCAGAATTAGAAAAGATTTATTTTGAGTAAGAGAAAATATGTTTCAATGTCCAACAAATAATAGATACTAAATAAACAGACTTTGAAGTATAAATTTCTCATAAAATGTGTTCCAATGTCCATCAAATAATAGGTACTAAATAAACAGGCTTTGAAGTATAAATTTCGTATAATTATACCAGCTTTTATAAATGTTATTAACAGAGGTAAATAGCAGTAGAGACAAATAGCATTACCAAAGTTTCTTTTATGGCTTCCATTTAAAATATGTTTTATAATAATGTATTATGTATTTCAAAATAGCTAGAAGATTCTCAATGCCCTTGCTAAAAGAAATAATAAATGTTTGAGGTGATGGATATGCTAATTATCCTGATTTGATTATTACACAATTTATGTCACACTGCAGCCTATAAATGTGTACAATTATACATCAATTTAAATAAAACTTTAAGAAATAAAATTATGTTTTGAATTAATACCCTTACGATTTACTATATAAACATCTATAACTTTCCAGCACAACTTGCTATAATGCAATCACTAAACTTGATTAAAAATTATCGAAGCCTTACCCTTTCAAACTAAGTAGACAATACATATCAAAGAGCAATCATAAACTTCTGCCTTTAAAACATTTCATGACCTTTCAGTGTGATGCAACATGTCTTCAGGAATAATGATCTGGTGAGTTTTGCAAGCATAGCAAAATCCTTGCCATGTGACTTACGGGGTGAAAAGTCACTCATTACTAGTCACACAGCAAGTGTCTTCTGGGTATAATGAATTTACAGGAAGTAGGGTGACCACAGATCTAATTTTAATGAAGCCCAAGACACAGTCTGAGCTGATAGAGTTTGATGTCTGCACACAATCTTCACAAGGTTAGAGTCATTGTATGACAACACAAGAAACAGAATTTTCTTTGTAGAAGGTTCTAATTTTCAATAGATACACTTTTTTTGTAGCAAAGAGTTAAGTACATATTAAGGCGGCAGGAAAAAGTTTCTGAACATTATAAAGAAAATCTAAAATTTCACACAGGTTGGCTTTTGTTGTATGTAAAATGTTTGTTTTACTCATGTAACACTCATGTGCAAAGACCGAGGCAGTTATATGTTTGCATAGTTATTACACACACAGCAAATTTGACTGGGAAAACTATCATGTTTCTATCACTAAAATACTTCATAAACAGAAAAACAGAAAAAGGTATAGGCAACACAAAACTCCCCCCAAATTATCAATTTGAGGAAAACATAAAATGTTATGCTTATTACAAACAAATAATTATCTACCAGTGCGAAATGTGAACAGTCATTTAGCTTGATAATGTTTAAATAACATATATTCTTAAGAACATGCCTTGATGTGAAAAAACTTGATTTACTTTTATGCTTTTCTCACTCCTGTGTTATTTTTCAGAATGACAAGGTTAAGTATGACATTATATCACCCAGTCACACAGAGGCCAAATTAGCATTTGGGTATCATCTTGAGAGACAATTACCAAGAGCCTTGTATTTCTTGGCAATAAAGCTTGCAAGTGAGGTATGAATATGTGACAACATGCTCCATTCACCCTATAGGGTGAAGTGATTTAGGAGCGACATATTTTAAAAATGAACAAGATTTACTTATGAGATTTCTGGATCTCAGAGCCTATATTCAAGAAACTGAAAGAAACTGAAAATTGCAACTTTCAGTCGAACAGTAGATATTCTTGGGTGGTCTTAAATAAACTTTATTATTGGACATATATACTTATTTATGAAAAGGAAGAATATGATTTCAAAGGATAAAACTGACTTTAGAAATTCAGAAAAAACAATGAAACATCTGGAATTTTGAGAACCATTTTCAGATGTATTCAAACGCTTAACACTTTGCCTTACAAAGAACTCTAATGACTGGGAGGCTGAGAAAAAGCAAAATGAGTTCACTTTTAAAAGTCTTCCCTCTGTTATTAATGATCAATTTTCAAGACCAATTTTGGGGAACAGAATCAAATTTCTCTACATTTCAACAGATATTAAATGTTAAATGGCTGGATTTCTGGTAGTTGATTTTCATAGAATAACATCTTATCCAAGCTACACAAAAAAGATGCACACTAACTTTTGAAACGAACCTAGAAGGTGCCTGAAGCTGGCGACTCACCTTCTTCACCCGCATAGGCCAGAATAGATCGTGCTCGTATCTGTTTCCCTTCTGTGGTTTTCCCTGAGCAGGTGTGTGAGCAGGAGGACCACGTAGACCACGTGGTGAGCACACAGTCTTTTGGGCAAGGGGCATCACATGCCACAGGGATGGGGAAGATGGCATCTCTGCACAGCTGTCTGTCAACTTCTTCTCCTGGGGAAGACATGATCATCAACAGCTATTATTGTTAATTCAATGTAAAATGAGCAACTGAAACCAGATCAGTACCCAGATAAGTTACATTATCTTTCTTTTGGTCTTACTTAAAAACAAACACACACACACACACACACACAAATACAAAGTCAAAAGAGGGATTGCCTACTATAGCCAGATGTTAATAGAACACCAGGAACAAGCATACATACACAGACATACACTCATGACCCTAAATGAGGCTTCTTTCACTCTCAGGAGCATACATGGGTAGATCAGGCACAATGCTGAGAAGATTCTTATGCCACAGATACCTGCCCATTAAGTATTAATTTTTGTACTTATACTATTGAGTTGTAATAAAGAGCATTAAAAAAGTATGTTCCCTCTTTATTTCTTTATTGGAGATCAGTCATGATTTACATATAAATAACGACTCTATAGCATCTATCTTACGTTTTCATGAACCAACTAATAAGTGTCTACAAACTCTAGTGTGTCTCTCAGAGTAGTTATTTTCATACAATTGGCAACCTTCTTTCATAAAAAATTGTTAGTTGGAAATAGACAGGAAATGTATGATAGGATAACATTATAAAGTCACTGCTTAAGGTGATCCCAAGTGGAGAGGGAGGGAAACAAGACCACACAAAAAAATGGTAGAAGTAACATGGTGTCACTCTAGTGCTCAATATTTTTCATTAGTTTCCTGTTGCTCTTAAGATAAAGGCCAGATTTTTCAAAAGTTTACAAGACCGCAAATGATCTTGCTATGTTTCTCTTTCTAGTCTCATCTTACTTCACTCCTTCACTTTGCCGTTGACACTCCAGAGATTGACCAAAAAACTGACATTCATTTGGTATTTGCTGAATGAGTGAAATGAGATACATAAAAGGCCAATGAGAAACAAAATATTGTTGCTGTTAATAAATGCCAAAAACAACCAACAGAATAATCAAAACGGGGTAGAAGAAAAACTCTGAAATCTGGTTTAATTGATTAACATAGGTGCTAAATGAGGTCAATGGAACCGAACAGACTGAAATGATACACAATCAAACAAAAATTAACCTCCTATTTTCCCACAGAATATAATCATAATTCTGGATGAATATATTAAAAATGTGTGCCTCGCATTAGGCATTCTGGCGAGAATGGTGACTAACCTTCTCATTTCTTACAGTGGCTACTAAACAAAGTACGCCAAGTTCTTTCTCACTTAGGGAGTTAGAACACCATTTTAATGTATACTTTTATTCATATATTTTAAAAACAAGACAGAAAATCAGGAGTCAATCGGAAAAGCTCTAACATGTTAATAGCTCCTAGCTTGCAGAGCCTTTAATCATTACACAAAATCAGAAGTCAATCGGAATGCACCTACGTGTTAATAGCCACTACATGGCAAGGCCTTAAATCATTAGACTTACTCACAAGGGAGCCTCATTAAAATTGCAATTGAGTAAATGTTATATTATTCATTCTTAGTTAAATCATTGTAGTATGAGGCCTTTCATATTTTACACTTGACATAATAATGATGAGTCTTTTTTTTTACTAGGCTTTTTCTTAGGGCAAAGGGGCCTCCCTTACATCTTATTTCCTTCACTGCTGTCTTTTACTGTACCATCTATCTTCTCTCACTTTTGTTTCCAATACTCTGTGGAAAGCAAGAAAAGTTTGGGACTACAGTCTATATGTAACAAATGTTATGGTTTTATGTCTCCTCTAATAGCTACCCAGTCTTTTCTATTCAGAAAAATATAATTTATTCTGTGCCAATGGAGAGTTTGCTACAAAGGTGCATTAGATTAGCTTGCCTGGCATAAGAAATACATTTTTGTTTGTTGTTATGTAAACCAAAGAAATGTGCAATTTTGACCTTTCTTTGCTTCTAAGTTATGCTTCCCCCCCAACCCCCCTCCCAGCAATTTGTATCCTGTATCTTATTTTAGCTCCTTTTCAATCATCTTGTTCTGCTCAGCCAGGCGTATTTTCCTGTAGGATCATTCCCTGCACCGCCCTTAATCCTCCGTGGCGCTGTTAAAACCCATCTAGGAACCAACTTCTGAGATGTTCCTGATGGTTTCAGAGTGACTTCTGCACCACCCCCAACTCTTCCAGGTATGATCTTGTCCCTTTTTACTGCTCTGATCACTGCCTCGCATTTAGGTTGAAGCTTTGTGTTCTAGGAACAATGCCTTTTTTTCCCTTCCTCCGCAAATCAAGCCTACTGTTGTCTCAGCAGTTTTGTACCCTCTCTTCACTTTGTATGAAAATTTCAGGTCTTCACACAGAAGCCTGTTTGTCAACATTCAGGTTTCCATTCAATTTTCTCCCTCCTAGAGGACACTTCATTGACCATACACATTCTTCCAGTCACTTGTTTATTTTTGTTATACTTTTAATTACCACTAGAACCTATTTTAATTAACTGGTTAACATGTTTATTGCCTGACTTTACCACTAGATGAAATGAGAGTGTTATCTGTATCTGACTTGGTTGATACTTTATACTTAGAACCTAGAATAGAGCCTGAAACATGGAAAGCACTAAATCATTTTTCGTTAAATAAATAAATTTTAAGTTGTGCTAGGAAATGAAATGTTGGTCTACACAAATAGAGATCTAAGTACAGTATTTCTTGTCATGTACTCAAATGCTCTAGGGCCTTGTGAAAGTACATTCAGTGGACAGCAACATACAGACCCCCTGGAGTTTTGGAGTTTGCTGAAAATGCAGCCTCTCAGATTCACCCACTGAATCACAACTTTATTATTATTATTATTATTTTTTTGAGAGGAAGTCTTGCTCTGTCACCCAGGCTGGAGTGCAGAGGCACAATCTCGGCTCGGCTCACTGCAACCTCCATCTCCAGGGGTCAAGCGATTCTCCTGTTTCAGCCTCTGGAGTAGCTGGGACTACAGGCGTGCGCCACCATGCTTGGCAAATTTTTGTATTTTTAGTAGAGATGGGATTTCACCATGCTGGCAGGCTAGTCTCAAACTCCTGACCTTGTGATCTGCCCAATTCCGCCTTCCAAAGTGCTGGGATTACAGGCATGAGCCATTGCACCCCGCCTTAAAATAAAATGCACATAAAATCTAAGAAACAATGCTCTAGAATTTTTCTTCATTTATTGTCTTCTGGTTTGATTAGAACCAGATTGTCTCTTGACAGGAAGCTATGTAAAATGAATTCATCTAGACTTCAAACCTAATGGCATTTTGCTTCTTTGTGGAGATTCTCTTTATACTTCTCTTCATACAGAGTATCTGTGGCTGAAAATATTTATTCAATGAATAGTTGTTGAATGCCCACCTTCTGCCAGGCACTATGCTAAGAATGTATGAATGCTGTATACATTACCTCCGCTAATTCTCACAGTAACCTTTTGATATCGGCAGTAATATTTATTTTTTTACTTTAAAAGAAATTGAGACTCAAAAAGGTTATCTTTCTCAATAGCAGAAGTTTGACTAAAGGAACAGAAATTTGAATTGAGTTCAGACCAAAACCCCTGTCTATTTTTGAACTAGATTGGGGTTCTTCTTGGTGGAGAACTCAAGACGCCAAGGCACTAATAGATAGGCCTTTGCCTCCAAAGTCGTCAAGAAACAGGCACTTGAAAGTTGTTTCTCAACAAAGTGATGCATGGTGCCAGCCACACAGTACTACAAATACAAAGACATGAACTGCTGACGAATCAAGGGTGACATGTTTTGGCTCACAGCCATTGAACAAACAGCAACTGATCTATGAGAATATGGAATCATTCAAATATTTGATTTTGCTTTCAATGAATGCTTTAATCAACTCAGCTAATTGGAACCCTTAGGAGCTATCCTCTTTTTAAGCTAAATCTTCAGATGCATAAGTCATTTGGGAAATCACTGGCAAATAAAATAAAATAAAAAAAATAAAAATAAAATAAAATGTTGGTTCAATGGCTATCAGAGGCAACTTCACAACTTGTCAGTTCTAGCCACTTTTTGGGGCTGTTAATTTTATCTTACTTATAAGGTTAATTTTATCTTACTTATAGATCTTACTCTATTCTTAAGGTCTTATAAGAGTAGGAGAAAATAATTTCATCCCTCGTTCTCACATTAAATCTTGTTTTGGATTGGTACACTTTATTTTGATTGTATAAGAACTGTTTTGCGTAACACTACTTCAGTACATTAAACATGCACATATCTAAACATCAGGTTACTTTATACTCATATATATAGAGAAATGTAAATTTTGCTGCTTAGCACTATGGAAATTCCACTTTTTCATACCATCAGCCCCACAGTTAGGACATATTCATCCAGCAGATGTCCCCACTATAAAACTATTTGAGACTTTGACTATTCAAGTGTACATCCTATTAAATCTGGGCAGACACATCTGATTATCGCTACTGTGATTTATGTAGTTCTATCACTGGTATGGGTACAAGCCAATGAAACTTGTTTCAGTCTCTCTGAGGACAATTTCTTAGCTAGATTTTGATCGTGATGTCATAAACATTTAGTATCCTCCTCATGATTGCCTTTGTGTATTAGTGTTAAATATACTATCTTTTTTGGCATATATTTACCAACATAAATGGTTTCAAAGGATTGCTTTGCATTTAAGTAACTTTGTTTTTCTCACCCACAAAGGTCTAGGCATTATAACCAAACTTGCCAAGATACATCAAATTTATAACACAGACTAAATAAATGAACCATTGTCTACCTTTTACAATTTACACCTTACTTTGTAGCTTTCACTGAAGCACATACTATTTAAACTTGTTTGAAATACCCTATGCAAGAGGCTGAGATATAAAATGAAAATGCTTCAGTTTATTTTTGTAAACTGAAAATGAGATTTAAATATCTGTATTCCCCCATTTTTCTTCACAAATGTAATTTAAAAAATATTTTTTATAATTTACTATTCTAATAAACTTAAACATACATTTTGACATTATAAAGTCCCCCCTAAATGTTCCCTGATTTGGTCTATTTTCATGAATGCCATCATACTCTCATGAGCTCTTACAAAGTATTCTTTTTTATTCTACTGTGTCTCTTATTATCACGATAAGATACTAAAACATCTGCTTGAGGTAATTACCATAAAAATTCATGAAGATTTCCATAGAAACACAAAATGAGAATTGAGATCAGTGGATAGCCTTTTTTATTTTTTATTTTTGGTAAAAGTATATATGAAAGTTTACTGCATTTATTGTTTCAGAGCCTAAAAAATCATAAAAGATAAACCATGGTTTATCAAGGTTTTTATAGTTTCAATGTTTTTATGGTTTAGGAATTGAGTTAAGAATGCAAAAATTAATACATTAAACATACAAACAATTGTATTTTAATGCAAAGCATACACATATTTGTGTTAGTCCATTTTCATGCTGCTAATCAAGACATACCTAAGACTGGATAATTTATAAAGAAAAAAGGTTTTAATGGACTCAGAGTTACGGCTGGGAAGGCCTCACAAATATGGTGGAAGGCAAAGGAGAAGGAAAGGCATGCCTTACATGGTGGCAGACAAGAGAGCTTGTGCAGGGGAACTTCCATTTATAAAACTATCAGATCTCATGAGAATTATTCACTATCACAGTATAGGGGAGACTACCCCAATGATTTAAGTATCTCCACCTGGCCCACCCTTCACACGTGGGGATTATTACAATTCAAGGTGAGATTTGGGTGGCGACACAGCCAAACTATATCAATATTCTGTCTATTCTCTAAATGCCTCTTGAATTATTCTGACTTTTTTTTTAATCATAGAAATGTATAGCACTTATGGTTGATTTTAACAGTCACAATAGTGCTATGTGCAAAACACCTCCCCTGTAAAATTGAAACTCATCAATATAATGGACTTGAAAGCAGTTAAGCAGAAAGGAGAAACTGAAGCAGAGAGAAACCAGACACAGAGCCAAGATTAAAAAGCACATTATTTAGAGAGACCCTAGGATTGTAATTTTGAGATTAGATTTCTCTTGCCTGATCTATACAAAATCCACAGTAACTCTGATAATTATCACTGAGTTTTTGATATGTTTTGTGTTCTCCAGAAATTATCTTAAAAATTCACATTGACTTTTGGTCATGTGTCTTTATATATTTACTTCTTTATTGATAACAATAAAAGTTTAAAAAAGAATTAAAGAGGGAAAAATGGAGTCTCATATTTGCATGGACCATTAATTCAGACTTATGCATCATTCTTCACTCCCCTTCTCAAAGTGAAGCTACATATGGTTTCATTTTAAATGGAAAGTGTCCAGGTCAATTTTAATCTCTGCATTATTTTTGCTACCATGTTCAGGTAGTGAGCCCAATTTAAAAAATCTTGAATCCATTTTCGCTTCCAGATCATTGCAGACTTTCCCTGGGATTCTGTTGAAGCGCATTTCCCTGGTATCCTAATGGCGTGTTTCTAAAATGTAACTCTGAATACTATAGTCTTTCCAATACATATTAGCTGAAAACCAACTTCCTTACCAGAGCAAAGAAAATCAAATCTTCTGTCATTGCCTCATGTTTTCCCTACATTCTATCCACAGAAAGCTATTCATTTTTTCATGAACTGACAAGCTGCTTTTTGATTCCTCTGACGTTTTGCAAACAGTATTCTTCATGCCTGGTGTCCCCATCTCTGTCTGTGTTCCTTTAGAACTTGGTTTTCTTCCTCTGTGAACCTTCTTCAGCTTTCTCCAATTCCCCAGATGGAGTTGTGCTCTGCCCTCTCTGCTCCCATAGCACTGCAGACATATCACTTTTAAAACTTCTTGTCATTGCCTGTTTACTCACCTTTACTCCCACTAGCCTATGAGAACCTTCTGGCCAGAGAGTCTGTCTTATTCAATATCTTTATATCTCAAGTCCTTGATGTAGTTACTGTTATTTTAGAGTTTCACAGTAAATATTTGTTAGATGAGGGGAAAAAGTGAACCTAAAATCCCAGAACATATATTGCTTTTCTGCAAAAGAAAAATGCACTGGAGTTTATACATTTCTGTTAGCTTACTAGAACCTAACTAAGAAGGCCTTGAAATTCACTTCAGTTTGATTAAGGATTAGGCAGATTTCTTCCTACTTATAGGCCCTTGACCTCTTTTTTCTTAAAGGATTTATTTTAGAAAACTTGCAATTGCACATTCTTTCTCTGCCGCTTTGTAATGCAGGTAAATATTCTCCCAGCCTCTTGCCAGTTTTGCAACCCAGGAATTATCTTTCTCAAGAAATAGGAACCTCTTGAAATTTAAACATTGAAGGAAATAGTGCTCTGATCTCCCAGTCTCTGTAGGAGGGTAGGTACCTAGCTTCTACGGGCATCAATTGGCAAACACAGAGGGCCTAATCATAGAGAAAAGCATTTGCAAAATCAGGAATAACCCATCATGTTTGGCATATCCCACTGTTCACCCCACCCCCTAATGTCCTCTAGTGCTTTTTCTACTAGGTCACTCCAGTATTTAAAAACATTCCTACAAGAGTGGAGTTCAGTCTTCTCTTGTAATAATCTCAAATACAGTTTTCTTTGAAAGTTTAGTTTTGTCTCGTACAAGTTTTACTTTGACAAACCCTTAATAGTCAATTTATAATATATATATTATCTCTAGGCTTCTCTTTCTTTTTTCCCCACATATATATTTACCTTTATCTTTAAGAAACCTGTGTGTCTTCACATTATAATATAATTTCAGAGTTTTTTAAAAAATCATTTTCGAAACTCCTTTTATTCACAGTAAGTCTGTCTATTATGTTTTCACTATCCCTTCTTTCCTGCCACTTCAAAAAATCTCAAGTTTCTGTTCACATTTTTACGTTCTTATTTTTCCATCATGACCCTAGCAAAATGAATAAGTGACGCTGGAGTAAAAAGCTGTCTTCCTTCTTCTGATAGCATCCACTTCCCAGTCCAGGCCTTGATGTAATCAATAATATCACATTTAAATTCATTTTGGAGATAGAACTCATTTTAACAAAGTAGAGTAAACAATATGACTTTTAAATGCATGATGAAAATTTAGGGCTAAATCCAACCGTAACTTGCATTTTCTTATATTACTGAATTTAACCCGCTCATGATATAAGTTGCCCACTTAGTAAGCAGGGCATTAGGCAAACAATTTTTATTAAAACATCTATGACTTCCCTTCCTAATAACTCTGGTCAAGGATTTCACTTGAGGTTAGACAGAAAAAAAGGATATGTGCGTACTCTGTTAAGTTTTGACATGAGACTCACGATTTCTGCTACTGTTTAATTCCAGCTATCATGGTACGTATACACGGTCTCTGAGTGGGCAGTATGGGTATAACTGAATGCACATGTATTTTGCAATAAAGGTGCGGTAAATGTTTTATTCCTTTTTCCCCCAGAGTTATTCATTTCATATTTTCATTCTTGAATGGTTCTTTCTTGTGATTTCATTCCTCTCAGTTGTTTTTAAGCTTGAAATGAACTACAATGTTATTTTTCATATCCTCCAAATTTAGTTTTTTAGTAACTAGTTCATATTCTGGCTTACCACTTACTAATAATGTGTCTATTATTAGTAAGTGGTAATTATTTTTTATTATTATTTAACTATTCTAAAACTTACTTTATCTTAATGGAAGCTAATAATAGTACTTACGGTAATGCTATACATATTAATTGAGAAAAATTTTTATTGGCACGTAGGTGAAGATTGCTCACTATGAAGTAGCATGATTATTTTCATCACCCACCTGTGGAGGAGTTGACCTTCTCTCCAAAACTACTATGGACATGGATCTGCTCCCACTGTGTTCCAATTCACTTGATTTGATATACTTAATTATTTTTTTCCCTAATTTTGCTTATGTGTGGGCTTTTGAAAAGTTACATGTATATACATTGCACTAGACTCAGATTATAATCTTGATCAGTTGGGAAGAAATCCAAAAACCCCAGGAAAAGCTAATTTATGTAATTTTGATTATTAAATCTTATAGTCCATATTTTATAAATTATTTAGAGTTGGGTTGTAAATCTCTTTGGGCTTCAATTAAAAATTTTGACTGAAAGTTATACTACACAATATTTAGCTCACAGCGATCAACAGAAGTACTAAGACACATAGCATTCTATAAAGTTCCTCTAGTCCCCTTTCTTCCTGTAGACTACATAATTAACATGAACTTTTAAAAATGGTTATTTAAACAGCTATACACAGCTACTTTCAGTCATTGAATCTTCTCAGGCATCTTCTAGCAGGAAGAAAAACAAACTTTTCTGGAAGTGCTATGATGCAGTTATACTGAGCTACATTACAGTAGCAAATGAAAGGAATCGCGCTACTAAATAAATTATATATTATGGTCATTTTGAAGAGTTAATCAATACAGTCATCCAAATAGTCACATTTATCAGAATCTATTGGCTTAATTGATTTAAGAGCTTACATAAACAGATGGTTCCACATCAAGTGCTTAAACAGAATTCCATTTACTTTGGGATGAAATTCAGCTCCTGTGTTGATCTCTCCAGCTTTGCCCTCTATCACACTAATGCAGCTTGTAGGTTCTAATCTCAAGTCAGTCCCTCGTGGAACCTTGCAGCGCTCTTTGCCGGTAAGCCCTCTGAGTGGCTCTTTCTTTCCTCCTTTCTATTCTTAAGCCTTGGTTATCTCACATTTTTTTCTCTGAGGGATCCTCACACTTCCAATCTGTCCCGCAAATTATCAGCCAAATAGCCTGGCAGCCACACTCTGTGACCACATTACACCCTCTAATGACTCCCTGTGGTTCTCCTGATCAAGCATGCATTCATGTCTGTTGTGTTTTAAAGACATTCTGCCATCTGCCCCCACTTGACACACCTTGTCTAGCAAGTCCATTTTCTATCCTCTGAGTATAGTTGCAACCAGAGAAGTGCAAAAGACCCGACGGCCTGGAAGAGGATGACTCTGTGCTTTTATCAACTCTTTAGGGCTAGGTTAAAAACCAATTTCAATTTGTGAAGTTTCTTGCTTCAAGCAGTAATTACTGACTCTCTTTCTGTACTCCTACTACTTGGGATTTCTTTCAGATTCATAAAAATAATAAGAGAGTATAGTTATTCCATACACTCCACAGATAGTTATTACAAGATTATAGTGTACAAACAAGTCTACTGGGTAATAGGGGAATTATGAAACAATTTAGATATACTTATACTTGACTTCAGAATCTTGCCAGGATGAGTAAGAGCAGACGACTAAGACATTGTATATTTATCACATAAAAACATGCACCAGTAAACACAGTGTAAAATTTTGACTCACTGATGGAGATTGTGGATTGATGAAGTGATTAGAGATGGCACAGTTAATAAAGAAAAACATTTTTAAGGCAGTGAAATCTGAACAACATTTGGAGAGAACAGAAGCTAAGTGCTTGGAAATGAGGAAGAGAGAACAATATAAATGTAGGAGATTGGTCTGTATGGGAAGGCTTTGAAGCAAAATCTAATCCAAAGAATTAATCATCACCATTAAACTTTTCCAAGACTTCTCACTCTGTCCTCTATGCCCCCCATATTGAAACACAAAAAGTTTGAACCATAAAGACTAGCCTAAGGCCTACAGCTGAGTAAATCACAGGCTGACTCTTTAATCTTCACAGTTGTCTGCTAAGAAATCGCAGGCAAAGAATCCTAGGGAAAACAACATTTCAGCCATGGAGGAAGTGCTCTATGAATTGGTCAGAAGTGGTTCTCTTCCACACTGGGAACCACACATACGTTAGGAACTCCCAGCCATTTCATAAACAGTTAGCATTTATGAAAAGTTGCCCAGGGCTGTCTTAGTATTATTCACAATTACAATAATTTGTAATAAAATATACACAGCTGATACAGAAAGCATCATCAGCTTGGTAATTGAGAAAGACAGTATCTATTAATGAAGCCAAATCAAATCATGGTTAATGAGTAGTTGCAGAAAACAAGACTGAGAGTTCTATAAAATGTTCGTATCTGACCTGGTAAAGAGCTGGTGAGTCTGGAACGGGCCAAGATGGAACTGTGGAACTAGTCAACACACGTTGAAATTAAAGAACAATGAGAACAAGAATATTGAACAAGATAGAAGAATTAGTCTAGCTCAAACATTTCAAACCTGATGGGGAGTTTCTAAAAATCCTATCTTCAGTTTCCATCAGAAAACTACTCAATTGGATGGACAAAGGAAGGTATTAGGATTATTCGTTTTTAAAAGGTCTCAAAATGCTTCTGATGCATAGTAGTTGGGAACTACTGTCTCTGGTCATTCCTGTTCAAACTCCAATATGTAAGAAGAAAGAGTTGATGGTTCAAACCAAATTCTCCTAGTCATATTTGTAACCTGAATTTACATATGGTTATTTAATTGAAGGTAAATAATATTGACCCATTGCTCCATTTTAATTTATCTTAAAGAGTTCTATTTTGTTGTTCATCTCATGCTCTGAGTTGAAGCAATTACTTAAGTATTATAAAGAACCATAAGTAAACCAGACTGGACACTTTTTTGTTTCATGGTCATCTATGAACAGACAGGGTAGTGAAGTTTTATAGTAATGGTAGCCTAATAGAGACCTTTGGAGATATCATCTAGTTTATAAGGTACTTTGATGAATGTTAGGAGGACTATTTAATTATGATTCAATACAATTGCTGCTCTGAACACACAGACAAACACACACACACACACACACACACACACACACACACACACACAGACACACAGATTCATACCAATACACACTTAGTATAATTTTACCTGAAATCTAAAAATAGGCACAGATAAACAGTCAGAGTTTTCCTTCCATAGAAGGAAGAAAATAGTCTCTAAAACTGAAATAAAATTAGATTAGGCCACAGATATTATACAATCTTCTAATGCCAAAATGGCACCAATGGTCACTTGATACGTGCTGGTTTGCACAGATAAAGGCATATTGAGTTTAAAAAAAAAAAACAAATTGGTCATGACATCTCTTCTGATTGATCAGTGCCTGTGTCTTCATCATTAAATGCTTTGTTAAACACTATAAATAAAACCTCTGGGAGTACTTTTAATAAGTCCTCCTCTCTTAATTCTCACTGTTTCTACTATAATTTCAAAACAAAACAAACAAAAAAACACAAAAACCTCCAAACGACAGGAATGACCTCAAGAGACTCAAACCTCTTCCCAATCTAAATCAGCCGATAACTGAAATTTCAGGTAAAATAATCTGACATTCCTTTACAATGTTGCTTTAATGTTTAAAAATCTATTAGTTATACACTGATTATTATATCCAGGGATGAAAGGAAAGAAAATAATACTTGTGAATAGCTACTGTGTCCAAGCATGATAATATGGCAATTCAAATTGGAAATACACTTTCAAAGTCACATTTTACAGCATTTGAAATAGATAATCAGAAAGAATTATCTTCTCCTTGCCCGAAATTACCAGCTATTTAGTGGCAAAGGCAGGATTTCTAGCCCACATTCCCAGACTCCAAAGTCTATGTTCTCTACATCATAACATGATAATTTCCTGGCACAAGCATCCTTTTATAGGCACTTAATAAAAGCTGGTGGTGAAATAAATAAGCTTATGTTTTACTTAAATCTTTATAATACAGCCTTTTTTAAAATATACTTTTTTTTCTTTCAGAGATAATCAATGCTTAAAATGTATTAATTCTATGTAGCATATTAAAATTTGGAAATAATCCAAAGTATAAGTTTGAGAAATGAAATTGCAGTACAAAGATGATTTTCATAAATGGATGTTTAATGTATTTGGGGGCTTATTCTTCTGTGCAGTGTAATTGTTTTTGACATTTCAGTAATGCTTTTATGGGCAACTTGACCTTTGATGCATTTCTTTTTTCAAACTTGTAGCTTGATAAATTGCCAGGAACATTACATATATTAGAAAAGTTTAAAAAGCCTACCTTACAAATCACTGCTTACTGAAACAAAATTTCTTCTGATTCCTAATTTAACTTTATTTAAAAATATTTAACACATTATCCCTAATTTTATTTGTGCTCATCAAAATGGGTTTTTCTTTCATCATTGCAAATTCATTGGCAAAAATATCATAATAGTTGTTCCAAATGAAGCTTTTTAATTACAAGTAAAATTGAGCATGCTTTAATAAACATCTCCATTTACAATTTTTAGTGTGTATGAAATGTTCCATTATAGTATGACATTGGAATGTTGTCTTTTTTATATCGATTACTATATGATAAAGATAATAATGCTTTGTGTCAGATATGTTGCAAATAATCCCAAATTATTTGTATGCATTTTGTAATGATTTTATAATATCCATAAACCTTATCTTTTTAAGCCAACAAAAAACAATATTTAACACCCTGTATGTATGTGCTGTTTTATATCACACCTTTATAATCTGTGGCTCAGAACAAATGTAACAACTAGGTAAACTTTAGAAGACTCTTGGCCATAGATACTTATAAGAAAAATGTTAATAATAACTAGATAAGCAAATAAAGAAGAGAAATAAACAGTACTCATATGTGAATGCTTTTGCTAAGCAGCTAAGAAAATCGTTATCACATTCACTTACAAACTGACACTTTTATCCCCCAATTCTGTAGTAGTTGCTGAACAGTTTCAATGAAGATAACATAAAATCAGTTTGAAGATTTTCTACTGTAAACTGTATCTTCTAGCATTGTATGCCAAGATACTGCTCTCATTAAAAAATCAAAACCACTATTGAACTAGAAAAATCTTAAAAAGGGTTTGGCTTATGTGCACATGTTAAAGACGGAATAGAGGCTGCCTATGTGATCAAACAAGGAGAGAAGACACAGGGAGAATGAGTTTCATAGATAATGTGCTAAGACTTTTGAAGTCATTACCCTGAGGGTAAGAATAGGAAGCTACTTTGCTTGGGTTTGGATGGACTTACGAAGCCGGGGGAAAAATGGATGAGATGAAATACACAGAATCAAAATGACAGGGGATTTGAAGAGTTAAGATTTTTAGACAAGTTGTTACTGGGAAGTCAACGGAAAGAATACTAATCCAGACCCAAATGGGAGAATCTTGTCAGCTAGTCTTCTACTATCATGAATTTTTAAAGTAATATATTCTACAGAATCATAACTATATAGAAATGCTATGCTTATATGTGACTATAATGTTCCCGAAATCTAGTCTTAAAGTCATGAACATAAAATCATAACATGGAACTAATAATTTCTGACTTTTATTGTGCATTGTTATGTGCCAGGCATTAAGTGCTTTATAGCATTTAACTGATATAATTTTCCAGAAACTCTTCGAGGTAGACATGATTATTATACCCATATTACAGAGAAATAAAAATAAAACTAAACATGGAAGTTAATTAATGTCCCCAACTTTATACTATGTTGTTCCTTCTTAGTGTGAGAGAGACTTGCTTAATTTATTTGTCTTCTCTTGTGATTTTTCAACAGAACACTGTTGTGTGTGTGAAAGTAAAATATGTGAGAAGTTTAAGGATTAGGAAATGAGCCCCACAGCACAGAAAATACCTGCCCAAGGTCACGCAAGTTGATGATAGAATTGGGTATTCAGTTACCATATGAGTTCAGGTTTAGGGCTGAAACATTTGTAATTTTTTTCATGTGTGAGGCCAAATTATTGTACAGAGATTACAGATATTTCTCCACAGCACTGTGCTCAACTATCTAATGCACCAAGGAAACACAAATACATTACACTTCTTCCAAGGGCTGGGAGTCTGTGGCTATTTAAGCTGCTTATACTAATTTTTAGAAGCAGAGAATATCTCACTTCTACAAGTGAGAAAACTATACAGATGAAGCATAAAAGCAGCAAATTTCACTCAAACATATAAGGGGTAAAAACATACAATGAAATGTTCTTGAAACAAAATAAAACAAATGAAAACATTTAGTTAACCAAGGGTAGAACCAAAGTCAGTAATCACTGATTCTAGGTAAATAAAGACACTGAGGCTAAAAAATTGTGAGACTGTATTATAGCAGACAACATAGATGTTGTGAATCCAGAAATTAAACTATCCAACATAGATTAAGGTATTAGTTTGTTCTCAGGCTACTATAAGGACATACCCAAGACTGGGTAATTTATAAAGGAAAGAGGTTTAATTGACTCACAGTTCAGAATGGATGGGGAGGCCTCAGGAAACTTACAATCATGGTGGGAGGGGGAGCAAACATATCCTTCTTCACATGGTGGCAGGAAGGAGAAGAACAAGAGTCAAGAGAAGGGGGCACACCTTATAAAACCATTAGATCTTGTGAGAACTTACTCACTATAATGAGAATAGCATGGGGGAAATCAACTCCATGATTCAATTACCTCACCAGGTCCCTTTCACAATGCATGGGGATTATGGGAACTATAATTCAAAATGAGATTTGGTTGGGGACACAGCCAAAACCTACCAATCAATAAGGTAATCAACACATATCTACTGAGATATGCCAGATATTTTGGTGCATCTCTCAAATATAAAACTAATGATATTGATAAAATGTATCTCATTCCATTTTTTAGGTGGAATTAGGAATAAGGTAATCCCTGTGTAAGTAGTTCAAACAAAGCCAATTACCAATCCAATGTTCTTCCAAAGATATGGACAACACTGATTTTTTTTTCTTGTGGTAAATACATTTTTTTTTGTAGTATAATGTACTGTCAATAATCTTTAACACAGTATGGAACTTTCCACTTGGAAAATGTTTATCTTAAGAATAACTGTAGATTAGTAGCCAAAATGGCCAACTGGAAGTAGCTAGTATGCTAGGAATGTGGCTCTTGGGGAGAGGAACAGAAGGGGCAACTGAAACATCCAGGTACTCACATTAGGATTAATCAAGGAAACAACTTGACCCACAGAAAATGAAGAAAAACAAGACAAGACAATAGCTCTTACCTGGGATTAACATGGAGCAAGGGAAGTGGTGAGTGAATGAACGATCTTGGGAGATCATGCTTTCCCTACAAATCTTTGCAACCCTTGGGTGAGTAGATCTTTTTGTGAACCCACTCCACCTTTAGTCTTCAGTCTGACAGACAGAACTACATGGAGTCTTGGCAGAACAGCCACCCAGGCTTGTGTGGAGACCTTGGAGCCTTAGATACTTGGGCATTCCGGAAAAAGGAGCTGCAAATTTGGCAAAGTGGGAGGTTAGACTCCTGTATATACCCTAGGGAAAAGGTCGAAGCCATGGGGCTGAGCTACAGCAGCCTGCAGTCCCCATTTCATGGCACGTCATAAGATAAGAACCTCTGGCTTGGAATCTCTAAGAAGCAGCTCTCCGGGAAAGAGGTGGGATGCCATCTTTGCTGTTTGGGTGCCTTAGCCATTTCAGCCTTCAGGCTTTGGAAAGTCTGAGCCAAACTGGGGTGAAAGGTATGCCCCAGCAAAGTATAACTGTGCTACCAAAATGTGGTCAGACTGCTGCTTTAAGCAGGAGCCCAATCCTGTCCATCTTCATTGGGTGGAACCTCCCAACTGGGACCTCAAGCCATTCCTGCTTGAGTTCTGCAGTTGACAGAGATCTTAATTCTTCCTGGGACTGTACTCCCAGAGGAAGGGGTGGGCCACCATCTTTGCTGTTTGGGTATCTTAGCCATTCCAGTCTTTGGGCTTCAGAGTATCTGAAGTGAAGTAGATCCCCAGCACAGCACAGCTGCTTTATCAAAATATGACCAGGCTGCTTTTTTAAGCAGGTCCTGATCCTACTCCTCCTCACTGGACAGAACCTCCCAACTAGGGTATCCAGCCAATTCCTGCAGTCACCTTTGGGCACCAAATAGGTCCCTACTTCCCTGGGTCAAAGCTCCTAGAGGGAGACAGAGGCTGCCATCTTCACTATTTCACAGCCTTCACTGGTGACACCTCCAGGTTCTGTAAAATCTGAGGTGACTAGGGACTGAAGCAGGTCCGAAGCAGACCACAGCAGCCCTATGGAAAAGTGGCCATTGTTACATGGGTGCCCATTCCCAAATCTCTTCACTGGGCAGGTCCTACAAGCCTGGACCTCCAGCCACCCTGCACCAAAGCTATCTAGCCAGTACCAACTCAGCAACTCCTGCCTCCAGGGGCAATTGAAAGCCTCTCTGCCACTGCCTCTGTAGTGGAATGGCCCTTGCCACCCTCATACTAATGAAGGCGCAAAGACCGCAAGTGCCTTATCCACACCTCCAAGAAGCTGCAGTTGACCCAAGGAGGGGAGACCAGTCCAACTCCCTTGGGATCCACACACCCTCCATGGCTTTGTCACCAGACAGGGAACCTCTGGCTTGGGCCCACACAAACTTTCCATCTTGGGCTGACTACAGTGAGCATGACATGCTGACTGCGCATCTCTCTGACTCCCAGGAGTCAAGCAAATGACTCTTGACTACAACCACTAATAAGATCTCTTCCTCTGTTACCTCTAAGCTGAAGAAGAAACATAAACACCAAGATTGCCCCAGAGCTTCAGTGGACAGCCCAGGAGTGCCAAGTTGTTCTTAACCAGACTGAACTGACTGGAATGACAAAAATAGAATTCATAATATGGATAGGAACAAAGATCATTGAGATTCAGGAGGATGGCACATCCCAATCCAAGGAAAATGAGAATCACAATAAAGTGATACAGCAGCTGAAGGACAACATAGCTAGTATGAAAAAGAACCTAATAGGTCTGACAGAGTTGAGTAACACAACATAAGAATGTCACAATGCATTCACAAGTATTAACAGCAATATAAAACAAGCTGAGAAAAGAATCTCAGAACTTGAAGACTGGTTCTCTGAAATAAGAGTCAGACAAAGTAAAGAACAAAGAGTCAAAAGTAATAAAACATCTGCAAAGCATGAGATTATGTGAAGAGGCTAAATCTATGAATAAGTGGCAATCCTGAAAGGGAGGGGAAGAAAACAAACAATTTGGAAAATATATTTCAGGATATTGTCTATGAAAACCTCCCCACCCTTGTTAGAGAGGCCAGCAGTCAAATTCAGGAAATTAAGAGAACTCCTGCAAGATTCTACACAAGATCATCCATCCCCTAAACACCAAATCATCAGATTTTTCAAGGTTCAAAGAATGTTAAAGGCAGCTAAAGAGTAGGAGAAGGTCACCTACAAAGGAATCACAATCAGGCTAAGAGTGGACCTCTGAGCAGAAACTCTATAAGCCAGAAGAGATTGGGCGGCTATATTCAACATTCTTAAAGAAAAAAGAATCTTCAACCAAGATTTCATATCTAGCCAAACTGAGCTTCCTAAGTGAAGGAGAAGTAAGATTCTTTTCAGACAAGCAAATGTTGAGAGACTTCATTACCACACGAGAGATCTTGAAAGGAGCACTAAATATAGATAGGAAAGACCACTACCAGTGAACACAAAGACACACTTAAACACACAGACCAGGGTTACTATAAAGCGAACACACAAACAAGTCAACATAATAACCAGTAACAGCACAATGATAAGGTCAAATCTACATGTATTAATACTAATCTTGAATGTAAATGGGTGAAATAACTCCACTTAAAAGGCACAAAGTGGCAAGCTGGATAAAAAATTGATGCCCAAAGGTATGCTGTCTTCAAGAGACCCATTTTACATATAATGACACAGGTATGTTCAAAATAAAGAGATGGAGAAAAATCTACCAAGCAAATGGAAAACAGAAAAAAGGAGTTGCAATCATAATTTCAGACAAAACAGATTTCAAACCAACCAAGATAAAAAAAAGAAAAAGATAAGGTAGGGCATTACATAATGGTAAAGGGTTCAATTCAGTAAGAAGACCTAGCTATCCTAAACACATATGCACTCAACACAGGAGCACGCAGATTCATAAAGCAAGTTCCTGAGACCTACAAAGAGACATAGACTCTGACACAATAATAGTGGGAGACTTGAAGACTCCACCAACAGTATTAGACAGATCACTTAGGCAGAAAATTAACAAAGATATTCAGGACGTAAACTCAGCATTGGACTAAATGGATCTGATAGACTGTAACAGAAATCTCTACCCCAAAACAACAAAATATACATCCTCACTGCCACATGTCATATACTCTAAAATTGACCGCATAATTGGACACAAAACAATCCTCAAGAAATGTAAAAGAACCAGAACCATACCAAACACACTCCTGAACCACAGAACAGTAAAAATAGAGGTCAACACAATGAAAATTGCTCAAAAATAGACAATTACATAGAAATTAAACAACATGCTCCTGAATGACTTTTGGGAAATACTGAAATTGAGGCATAAATCGAGAAGTTATTTGAAAATAATGAGAACAAAGATACAACATACTCGAATCTCTAGGAAATATCTAAGGCAGTGTTAAAAGGAAAATTCATAGCATTAAAAGGCCCACATCAAAAAATTAGAAAGAACTCAAATTAATGTAACTTTACAACTGAATTAGAGAAGCAATAGCAAATAAACCCTAAAGCTGGCAGAAGATGAGAAATAGTAAAAATAAGAGCTGAACTGCAGGAAATTAAGACACAAAACCATTCAAAATGTCTATGAATCCAGGAGTTTGTTTTTTGAAGAAATTAATAAAATAGTTTGGCCACTAGTTAGACTAACAGGAAGAAAAGCGAGAAAAGCCAAATAAACACAATTAAAAATGATAAAGGGAATGTTACCACCGACCCATAGAAATATAAATAACCATCAGAAACCACTACAAACAACTCTATGCACACAAACTCTAAAACCTAGAAGAGACAGATAAATTTCTGGATATATACACCCTGCCAAAATGGAACCAGGAAAAAGTTGATTCTTTGAAAAGATCAGTAATGAGCTCTGAATTTAAATCAGTAATAAACAGCCTATTAACAAGAACAACAAAGCCCGGGAGGACCTAATCAATTCATAGGTGAATTCTACTAGACGTATAAAGAAGAGCTGGTACCATTCCTATAGAAGCTCTTCCAAAAGAATGAGGAAGAAGAGGGCCTTCTCCCTAACGAATTCTATGAGGCCAGCATCATCCTGACACCCAAATATGGCAGAGACACCACAATATCAACAAAAACTTCATGCCAATATCCTTGATGAACACTGATGCAATACTTACTGAAATACTTGCAAACCAAACCCAGCAGCACACCAGACCTCGTGAGAATTTACTCACTGTTACGAGAACAGCATGGGGAAAACCACCCTCATGATCCAATTACCTCCCACCAGGTCCCTCTCTTGACATCTGGGGATTACAATTCAAGATGAGATTTGGGTGGGGACACAGAGTCAAAAAGAATAACTGCATTACAAAATAGCTTAAGGAGAATAGGCAGTTCTTCAAAGGAGAAATACAACAAGCCAACAAGTATTTGAAAAAAATGTTTAATGGCACTAACCATCAGGTAAATGCAAATCAAAACCACAATGAGATGCCACTTCACACCTGTCAGAATAGCTATTATCAAAGGCAAAGACAAACCAAAAACAACGGGTGAAAAACAAAAGACAACTGTTGGCGTGAATATGAAGAAATTAGAACCCTTGTACGTTACTGATGAGAATACAAAATGATGTCGCTGCTCTGAGAAATGATATGGCGAGTTTACCAGAAAATTAAAAATATAACCACCACATGATGCTGTAACCCCATTTCTGGGTAATTATCCCTAAAAGCAGAAATCAGGATGTCAAAGTGATATTAGCACTACCATGTTCATTGAAGCATTATTCACAATTGTCAACATACGGTAAAAACCTAAGTGTGGTATATACATACAGTGGAATAACATTCAGCTTTAAAAAAGAAGGAAATTCTGCAATATGCAATAACATGGATGAATCTTGAGGACATTATGCTAAGTGAAATAAGCCAGTCACAGCAATATGAATACAATTCTAATTATGAGATATATAAAATAGTTAAATTCATAGAATCAAAAAGAAGAATGGTAGTTGCCAGGGGCTCCAGGAGAGGGAAAGGCAGAGTTACCAACTAACTGGCATAAAGTTTCAGTGAAGCCAGATTTATAAACCCTAGAGATTTTCTATATAACACTGTACCAACAGCCAACAACAATGTATTATATGCTTAAGAATATGAGGGTACATTTCATAACGTTAAGTGTTCTTACCACAATAAAATAAAATTTTAGAAAGGATACACTTTAGATATGACTTTAAAATTTTTAAATATTAACTTTTAAATATAACTGTAAAGTTTAATGTTTTTAACTTTCAATATTCCATTGCGAACCAAACAGTTTTCTTTGGGGCTTTGATATGGACATGTTTTGGTTTACAGCATGTAACCAATTGGCATGTACAATAGTAGTGATGAACTGCAATCATTTCAAGATACAAAGACGGTTGATAAACTGACTTATATAACATAAAGTCAAAAATTAGACATTTTCTTTACACATTCTCATCCAACAGAATTGTTCTGGATTTAGCTACTGCACAATCTGATTTCAAAGGTTAGAAATATATTGAACAGAAATAAAATTTTAATGCTACTTTTTGTTTCTACATATATAAATTAATAATTATAATTTACAGATGATCCACTTTAACAGTGCAGTTACAAATCTAAAAATTAAGAGACAACATCTGAAGAATCAAAAATAATTTAAATGATATATTTAGAATGTGAAGACTGGAAGATAATCAGCATTACTGTTCTCACCACAAATAAATGAAAAGTGTTTGAGGTAATGGCTATGCTAATTACTCTGACTTGATTATCATACAATGTATACGTGTACCAAAATATCACACCATACCCATAAATATACGCAATTAATATAGGTCAATTAAAAATAAATTATAAACAAAGAAACATGAGAGCTTGAATAAAATAAAAAATTACCCACCAACAACAAACAAGCTACTTTCTTTGTAAACCAGTATGGTTATATCTAGAATATTTTATCATTCTATATATATATGTATACATGTAAATAAATAAATAAATAAATATATATATACACACACACACACTTTTTTTTTTTTTTTGAGATGAAGTCACTCTGTTGCCCAGGCTGGAGTGCAGAGGCACGATCTTGGCTCACTGCAACCTCTGGCTCCCGGGTTCAAGCGATTCTCCTGCCTAAGCCTCCTGAGTAGCTAGAACTATAGGCACACGCCACCATGCCTGGCTAATGTTTGTATTTTCAGTACAGATAGGGTTTCAATATGTTTGCTAGGCTAGTCTTGAACTCCTGACCTTATGATCTGCCCACCATGGCCTCCCAAAGTGCTGGGATTACAGGCCTGAGCCACTGCTCCTGGCCAATATATTTATTTAGAACTTTATACTACGTTTAAATCTTGCTCATTTCCAAAAAGTTTTTAGAGTTGTCCATTGCACATGAACCTTTTCAAAAGTATACCTTTCAGAAAGGCTTTTTTTTACATGGTCACACAATGATATATATTGTGTTTCATGGAGAGTATATAATATCAGCGATTTTCATAAAAAATACTTTTAATATTAATTCACGTATTAACACTAAGAATTAATAATATTTATATCATATATTTCCCATGTTTATATGAGCTCAGAAACCACTGGATAGATCAAATTAAGTTACTGGAGGCTTGAACATACACTCATTTTTACTTCAGATTTTGTTTGCTGTACATCTGGTTTGAACATGCCTCCAACTTCAAGTTGGAGTAATTGTTTTGCTTCATCCTAATTTTTATTTGATGGAATTTACATTGAAAACAAACCTAATAGAAATAAATATATGATTGAATGAGCAATAAAAAATCTTTATATATCAAAACCTAAAACTATTATCTTAGAATTGTATGATTTGGGATGGCCTTGGCAAGAACAACAGGGAGAACATTCTCTAGCAACATAATCTTGCATGTTCTCATAGCGATGGTGGAATGCAAGAGTAACACATGTCTACATCACATGTGCTCTTCTGATAGCAGTTATTTATTTGCATTTTCCAATACTTTAAAGTTGTTACACTGTCATCCAGCCTCCATAATTTCTGATGAGAAATCTATAGAAATTAAAATTGCTGATGTTTTATATGTAAAGTGTTGGCTTTCTATGGATGTCTCTAAGATTTTTCTTTTATTAACTGGATTATGCTATGTCTGAGTGTGGTTTTGAGTTTTCTCACGAGGATTTTTTTCAGTCTTTTGAATCTGTACATTTATATCTTTCAACAAATTTAGAAAGTTTACAATCACTATTCTACAAATATTTATTCCCCTGGATCAATTTCTTTCTCCTTTCTTCTAAGACTCTAATACAAATATTAGAGTCTTTAATTTGATTCCACAGTCCTTTGGACCTATTAACTTTTTTGAATATTTTTTTCTTCTCTGTTCTGCACATTGTATAATTTCTTGATCTATTGTCAAGTTGTGTCTTTTCTTTGTGACATTAATTTTTCTATTAAGACCATCGCAGTTACCAAGGAAATGGAGAGCTAAAAAAAGCAGGAGTTGCGATTCTCATCTTAGATAAAATAGACTTTAAACGAACAAAGATGAAAAGAAACAAAGAAGGACATTATATAATGGTAAAAGGATCAATGCAACAAGAAGAGCTAATGATTCTAAATATATACGCACCCGATACAGGAGCACCCAGACACATAAAGCAAGTTCTTAATGACTTACAAAGAGACTTAGACTCCCACACAATAATAGTGGGAGACTTGAACACCCCATTGTCGATATTAGACAGATCAATGAGACAGGAAATTAACAAGGATATCCAGGACTTCAACTCAGACCTGGACAAGTAAACCTAATAGAGATTTACAGAACTCTATATCCCAGATGCACAGAATATACATTCTTCTCAGCACCACATCACACCTACTCTAAAATTGACCACATAATTGGAAGTATATCACTCCTCAGCAAATGCAAAAGAACGAAAATCATAACAAACAGTCTCTCAGACCACAGTGCAATCAAGTTAGAATTCAGAATTCAGAAACGAACTCAGAACCGCACAACTTCATGGAAACTGAACAATGTTGACTGGATAAACAATGAAATGAAGGCAGAAATAAAGATGTTCTTAAAAACCAACGAGAATGAAGACACAACACACCAGAATTTCTGGGACACATTTAAAGCAGTGTCTAGAGGAAAATATATAGCAATAAATGCCCACATGAGAAGCAAAGAAAGATCTAAAATCGACACCCTATTGTCAAAATTGAAAGAGCTAGAGGAGCAAGATCAAAAAAACTCAAAACCTAGCAGAAGACAAGAAATAACTAAGTAAGATCAGAGCAGAACTGAAGGAGATAGAGACACAAAAAACCCTTCAAAAAATCAATAAATCCAGGAGCTGGTTTTTCGAAAAGATCAGCAAAATAGACCACTAGCCAGATTAATAAAAAAGAAAAGAGAATAATCAAATAGATGCAATAAAAAACGATAAAGAGGATATAACCACAGATTCCACAGAAATAAAAACCGTCATCAGAGATTATTACAAACATCTCTATGCACATAAACTAGTAAACCTGGAAGAAATGGATACATTCCTGGACACTTGCATCCTCCCAAGCCTAAACCAGGAAGAAGTCGAAACTCTGAATAGACCAATAACAAGGTCTGAAGTTGAGGCAGCAATTAAGAGCCTACCACCCAAAAAAAGCCCAGGTCCAGATGGGTTCACAGCCGAATTCTACCAGACATACACAGAGGAACTGGTACCAATCCTTCTGAAACTATTCCAAACACTCCAAAAAGAGGGAATCCTTCCCAAATCATGTTATGAGATCAACATCATCCTGATACCAAAACCTGGCAGAGACTCAGCAAGAAAAGAAAACTTCAGGCCAATATCCATGATGAACAGAGATGCAAAATCTTCAATAAACTACTAGCAAACCAATTGCAACAGCACATCAAAAAGCTTATCCACCATGATCAAGTAAGCTTCATCCTGGGGATGCAAGGCTGGTTCAACATATGCAAGTCTATAAACAAAATTCATCACATAAACAGAACCAGACAAAAACCACATGATTATCTCAATTGATGCAAAGAAGGCCTTTGACAAAATTCAACAGCCCTTTATGCTAAAAAACCTCAATAAACTAGGTATCGAAGAAACATATCTCAAAATGATAAAAGCTATTTATGACAAACCAACAGCCAATATCATACTGAATGGGCAAAAACTGGAAGCATTCCCTTTGAAATCTGACACTAGACAAGGATGTCCTCTCTCGTCACTCCTATTCAATATAGTATTGGAAGTTCTAGCTAGAGCAATCAGGCAAGAAAAACAAATAACGGGTATTCAATTAGGAGGGGGAAGTCAAATTGTCTCTATTTGCAGACGACATGATTGTATATTTACAAGACCCTAACATCTCAGCCCAAAATCTCCTGAAACTGATAAGCAACTTCAGCAAAGTCTCGGGAAACAAAGTCAATGTGCAGAAATCACAAGCATTCCTACACACCAATAACAGACTTAAGAGAGCCACATCAAGAAGGAACTGCCATTCACAATTGCGACAAAGAGAATAAAATACCTGGGAATACAACCAGCAAAGGATGTAAAGGACCTCTTCAAGAAGAACTACAAACCACTGCTCAATGAAATAACAGAGGACACAAACAGATGGAGAAACATTCCATGTTCATGGTTAGGAAGAATCAGTATCATGAAAATGGCCATACTGCCCAAAGTAATTTACAGATTCAACACTATCCCCATCAAGCTACCAACGACCTTCTTCACGGAACTGGAAAAAACCACCTTAAACTTCATACGGAACCAAAAGAGAGCCCACATAGCCAAGTCAATTCTAAGCAAAAAGAACAAAGCTGGAGGCATTACACTACCGGACTTCAAACTATACTACAAAGCTACAGTAATCAAAACAGCATGGTACTGGCACCAAAACAGAGATATAGACCAATGGAACAGAACAGAGGCCTCCGAGGCAACACAACACATCTACAACCATCCGATCTTTGACAAACCTGAC